>JAOYMZ010032847.1:0-16344 GCA_025802335.1 Pinguicula primuliflora | reverse complement strand
GTGCATTTCTAAGTCATCCAGTTCTCTTTTCCATTCGAAATTCCATTGCCATATAGAGTTCGTCCAGCTGCCCATTTATGCTATTATTCCATTGCCATTGCTGATCTTTCTATGGAGCCTTGGGAATTCAGCAGCTAGTGGTCCTGCTTCTGTCCATTGGTCTTCCCAGAAAAGGATGTATTTTCCATCCCCTACAATCAGCTGCAATTGTTCTTGGAACCAGTCTTCTTTCAGTGTCCTTTGTAGCTCATTCCACCAGTGTGATTGATATGTGGTGGTCTGCCTTGTTCTACCCGTAGAGGTGTTTTCTCGTAGTTCTTTGAGCTTTCCTATCTCCAACTTCCCTTTGTTTGAGTAGAGTGATCTAGCAATCTGTTTCCATAGTTCTTCCTTGGGGTTTAACATTCTTGCTCCCCATCTTCCCATCATAGATTTGTTGAATGTTTCCAGCTGACGAATACCAAGACCACCTGCATCTTTAGACATTGTTAGTTTGTGCCAAGAAATCCAATGTGTTTTCCTACTCTCATTTTTTTCACACCAGAAGAGGGTTTTTTTGTATCTTTTCTAGTTTCCTAAGTACTAGTTTAGGAGCTCTTAAGTAGGCAAAATAGTATGTAAGCAGAGATGACAACACAGAGTTCATGAGTATCAAACGCCCCCCGCTAGATAGCAGTGTATTCTCCCAGCTTTCCATTTTCCTGCTGAATTTATCAATGACTGGTTGCCATGTTTTATAACGTTTTCCTGATCCACCAACCGGCATTCCTAGATAGATAAAGGGGATAAACATTGTCTGGCATCTAAAGTAAGTAGCCATAGCCTCTAGGTTATCCATATCCATATTTACTCCAGTTAGCTTTGATTTTCCAAAGTTGATTTTCAAGCCTGATGCCATTTCAAAGTTTTTAAGCAAGGCTTTGATGCATCTGATGTTTTTCCATGAGGCTTCTGCAAATATGATGGTGTCATCTGCAAATTGCAGGTGACTCAAGGGTATCCCATCTTTTCCAACTAAAGGTGGATCCATCAGCTTTTGGGAAACTGCTTTCTCAATCATCTTGGAGAGCCCCTCTGCCACAATAAGGAATAGAAATGGGGAGATAGGGTCTCCCTGTCTTACTCCACGCTCAGGGATGAATTCAGTAGAAGGGCTTCCATTTAGGAGAATAGAGGTTGTTGCTGATGACAAGCAAGTTTTAATCCAGCCCCTAAACTTTGGAGGAAATCCCAACTTTTCAGTCATATCATCCAAGAACTTCTAATTCACTGTGTCAAAATCTTTTTCAAAATCCAGTTTTAGGATGATGCATGCCTTGTTTTTCTTTTTCAGTTCATTTATGACCTCATTGGCGATCATCACCCCATCAATGATTTGTCTCTTCCCTATGAATGCACTCTGGTTTGGTGAGATTACCTCATCTAGCACCAAGCTCAATCTCTTTGCCAAGCATTTTGCTAAAATCTTATATGTTGCTCCAATTAGAGTGATAGGGCGGTAGTCTTGTATTTTGAGGGCTGAACTCTTCTTTGCTATCAGTATTATGTGAGCTGCATTACCTCCATGAACAATAGCACCGTTCTGATGGAACTCTTTCATCATCCTTACTATTTCAGGTAACATAATTTCCAGGAAGTGTTTTATGAAACAGAAATTCAGACCATCAGGGCCAGGGGCTTTTGGTGCTTCTGCAGCTTTTGATGGCTTGTATAATCTCATTCTCTGTGAAGTCATCTATAAGTATCAGCTTGCTCTCCATGGAGATCACTTTTGTCCGAATATTTTGTAGTGCTGGTCTGTTTGGGTTTGATTCAGTGAATCTTGTTTGAAAATGATGCCTGAAGGCTTCCTTTAGCTCATTGACCCCACTGATCCATTGACCATCCAGCCATACTCCCTGTATGGTGTTTTGTTTTCTGTTTCTATTTAGTCTTCTATGAAAATATGCTGAGTTATTATCTCCTTTCAGCATCCAGTTGATCCTTGATTTCTGTCTTGCCACACTTTCGACCGTTGCATCCAGCTCACAACGCATATTTGTGGCTACCTGTAACTCCACCAGTTCTGCAGGCAGTAGGTCCCTTTGTTCTGTTATCAGTTCCAGATGTTTTATTTTTGCCTTTGTGCATGTAATATCTTTGTCTCAGATTCTGCTTTTCTGTTTTTGTTCCAGGCTTGTATTTCTCTTCTCATGAGCTTAATCTTCTCCTTGAGCACATATCCTGCATAGCCCGTTATCTCATTTTTTTCCCAGCATTCTCTAACTATCTTATTACATTCTTTTGATTTCAGCCAATGATCAAACACTCTGATAGGCTTGGGGCCCCAATCTATTGACTGTTCACCTAGCATTATAGGGCAGTGATCTGAATCTTCTCCGTCAAGGGCTGATTGAATCCAGTCTATTCCATTTCCAATCCATAGCTCATTCACCAGGAATCTGTCCAGTCGACTCATCGCTTGAAGTGATGAGAGATACCAGGTATACCTTCTTTTTGTTAATGGAAGATCCAGCAGGTTTAGGTCTTCTACCATTGTTCTTAGATGTTGCATTTCCAATGTGTGTCTACAGCTTCCCATTCCTTTTCTCTCAGTGGGATCCAGAACAGCATTAAAGTCTCTCATTACACACCACTTATCATCCTCTTTTCCTCTGTGTTTTTGTCTTAGTATTTGCCATTGTTTCTGTTTTCTCTCCATTTCAGCAAAGCCATATACATTCGCCATGTGGGAAGCAATGTCATCCTCTAACCACTTGCCAGAAATACCCAATATATTTTCTTCTCCCCATATCTCAGTTGCTTTGAATTTTTTCTCACTCCATAGACATAGTAGTCCTCCAGATGCCCCGTGTGACCCTAGGTAAGCCCAACCATAAGAGTCATCATACCATAGGGTTGAGCATAGATGTTTGTTGACAGTTTCCAATTTTGTCTCCTGTAAACTCAAGAAATCTTGTTTTTGTTGTTGTAGCAATTCTCTAATCTTTTGTTTTCTCTTTTGGGTGTTTAGGCCTCTTACGTTGTAGGATATAATCTTCATTGAGGAAACTCTATTAATTCTCCCTCTTCTACTTCCAATGATTTCTCTGTGGGGGTGGTCTTTGGGTATGTCATCTCAACAGCTTTGCCAATGGATAGTATTGAATTCACTTCCTCTCGATAATGTCTTGAGTTGCCTGCTATTATGTTACTGTCCGACAGGGAGCTGCTTATGTATTGTTTCCCATCAGAGTCCTCAGTTTTATTTACATCTTTGTGTCTCTGCTTTTCCATCATCTCCAACCATTCCTCACGTATCTGATCATTCAGCATTTTTTTGTTTTGTGGCAGTGGAGGTTTTCTTCTTTTTTCCTTTCTTGCCAGCATTTCCTAGCTTTCTCCTTCCTATCGAGCGTTTACTCATCATTTCATTCTCCTGTTCTTTGTTCTGTTCATCTAGAGCTTTGATTTGATCTGTTTTTGTGACCTTAAGTGATTTCTCACTATTTGAATCTTGTTCCAATTCGTGGCCTTTCATGACTATCTTGATGATATCCTCTTTCAACAAGCTCAACAGCGTACTGTCATTCTCAATTTCACTGTTTATTTCCACACACCCATCTGTAGTGTCTGTCTGAGTATCAATGGCTCCAGGTGGAGTTTCTTCCACCCTACTCTCCGATGGGGTGATATCTCTTGTAGGTGAATTTTGGCGATGCCACAATATGCATTTAGGGCTTGCTTTGCTAAGAGTTTCCACATCCTCTCATCTGATGCAGTTTCATCAGTCTCAGGTATCTTGCTTAGCACTGGTGGGGTCTCCTTGGTTGTTTGTGCATATGGCCAGTATACTGGTTGTTTGACCTCTTGTTTGTTCCTCTCAGTGTTGTCTTGGTTTTCCAACCAATCATCGTCTGAGCTCTCTACAAGTATAGCACCTTCATCCTCAGATGATGAGCTGCTCTTAATCTCTTGCTCTTTAATCCCTTCATACTGTTTCCCGTCATTTAGTTTATCTCCCACCTCGATTATCGCCAGTTCATAGTCCTGTCCATTGATTCTTACAAGGAGGTTTCCATCAATCTGTTGATTGAGCTTTGTTTCTATTAGTATCTGTTCTGCCTCGAGGTACTTTCTTTCTGACGTGTTTGAGTCAATCTTGATGACCTTTCCTACTTGTTCAGCAACTGTGTTTAGTATCTTTTCTGTCCAGCATGAGATGGGGATGCCATAGACTTTTATCCATCTTGGTCTGATCTTGTTCGGTTGTTTAGTGTGCCATTCCTTGACACTTGAGACCCATGTATGTAGCCATTCTAAATCCAGGGATAACAGTGTATCCATTTCTCTCCCATCATCTTCCCAGAGCAAAACGTTTCCATCACCCATGGGACTTACTTTTATATTTTGATAGCCTCCCTTTCTCAGCTCTTTCTCTAGAGTATTCTCCCCCTCCTTATCTTTCAGTTCACAAATTCTACTATGCCTTAACCATAGGGAGTCCGTTGCTGTGGTGGTGAATATCAGATCATCAAGGATCCTCCTTTCTATTTTGTCTTTCTCCAGTACTTGCTTTCGGTTTTCCTTGGGTGGGGCCTTCAGTTGCTGATACAGAATTAATGAGTATTAACCTGCCTCCCACGGATAATAATGAGTTTTTCCATCTTTTCATCCTGTTTTTGAATCTATCAACAATCGGTTTCCACATTTTTGACCTCCTCGGATTAGCTCCAATTGGCAAATCAAGATACACTATTGGCTGCTTTTCATTTGTACACCTAAGGTATTCAGCCATGTTCTTGATGTCCAGATCCTCCATGTTTATCCCAGTTAATCCACTTTTGATATAGTTGATCTTTAGACCTGAAATCAGCTCAAAATTCCACAATATGGCCTTGATGCACTTTATGTTTTTCTAGTTTTCCGCCCCAAAAAACATTGTGTCGTCCGCAAACTGAAGGTGCAAAACCTGAATTTTATCTTTTCCAACCTCAACTGGATCATACAGATTTTGTTGGACTGCTTTCTCCATCATCATGGATAACCCTTCTGCTACAATTAGATACAAGAAGGGTGACATTGGGTCTCCTTGTCTAATCCCTCTGCTTTGAGTAAACTGATCTTTAGGGCTGCCGTTTATGAGTATGGATGATGTTGCTGATGATAAGCATGTGCTTATCCATTTTCTGAATTTCAAAGGGATTCCTATTTTCCTTGCCATCTCATCTAGGAATTTCCAGTTTACCTTGTCATATGCTTTTTCAAAATCAACCTTTAACAAAACAGTCGATTTCTTGTTCTTTTTTGCCTCAGATATGATTTCATTTGCAACTATTATCCCATCCGCAATCTGCCTTCCTTGTAGATAAGCAGTTTGTACCGGAGATATTACTTCATCCAACACCACACTCAGCCTCCTTGCTAAGATTTTAGCTATCACTTTGTACACCGCCCCAACTAAGGTGATTGGTCTGTAATCATTGATTTGTAGAGGGGTTTCTTTCTTGGCAAACAAAATGATATGTGTAGCATTGCCTCCTCTGACAATCTTCATTTTTTCATGGAACTCAACCAACATCCTCATTATGTCTCCTTCCTATTTCTATTTGCTTTGCCTGCAAACCTTCCAGACTCGGACGAATAATTTGTTCTTCCTTAAATCTTTCTTCAAAATGTTCCTTGAAGGCCTGCTTTACTTCATGAACCTCATTGATCCATGCACCATTTATCCAAATTCCTTCGATTTGATTTCTATTTCGATTCCCATTGACTCTCCTGTGGAAATATTTTGTGTTTGCATCTCCCAATTTAATCCATTTCTCTCTTGCCTTTTGTCTCCAATCCACATCCTCTAACTTCTTCAATTCTGTGATCTGCTCACTCAGTTCTTTTTAGAAGCTGTTCTGAGGGGCCCAATTTACATTTTGTTCTGCTTGCTCCTCAATCAAGTTTCCAGCGTCCTTTAAATCTTGCAGTCTGTTTTTTGTCCTATTTTTTTTATCAGCATTCCATTCTCTCACTGCTTGCCTCAACCTTTTTACTTTCTCTTTGATCATATAGCCTTCTGTTCCAATGATTCCCCCTTCATTCCAACTTTCCGTCACCATCTGATTGTATTTTTGATCTCTTAACCAACTGTCAAGCATTTTTACAGGTTTTGGTCCCCAGTTTTTATTCTCTAGTGACAGTTTGAGCGGTATGTGATTTGACTCATGTTTATTCAGTCCTGTTTGAATCCATAACCCGTCTCCTTCCAACCATTTTGCATTTGGTAGGAATCTATCAATTCTACTCATTGCTTTGAGTGATGTCAAATGCCATGTATATCTCCTTCTTGTTAACCGTAAATCACACAAGTTCATTCTCTCCACAAACTTTCTGAATTCTTTAATTTCTGCTGCATGATTTTGGTTGGTGGCTCCTCTTCTTTCATGTCTATTCAATATAGCGTTGAAATCCCCCATTACTATCCATTTCTGATCTTCTTTCCCTTCATGAAACTCAGCAATGCTTTGCCACTGCTTAACTTTATCATTTAGTTCAGATGAGCCATAGACATTGACCATATTGCACAGTGTTTGTTCTCCCACCAGTTTACTCGTGATACAAATTGCTCCTTCACAATTCCACATTGTTATTCTCTCAAACTTTGATTTATCCCATATGCACAGTAATCCACCAGACAATCCATTTGATCCACTAAATACCCAGTCCATCTCTTTTTTACACCACATGCTTTTCACAAAATGTCCATCCATTGCTTCTTTTTTTGTTTCTTGTAGCGCAACAAAATCAATCTTTTGCTTTCTTAGTAATTCCTTGATTCTTGCCCTACGCCATTGTCCCCTTATTCCTCTTACATTATAAGTTAGGAGCTGCATTTATGAAACTTGTTGATTTTCTCCTTTACTACCCCGCTCTTCTCTTTCTTTGTCCTCTGCTGTTTTTTCTTTTTGTTTATGTTGTGCTTCCATTTCGGCCATTTCCATAGTAACAAAATTTTCAGTTTCCTCCTTTTCTCCTTCATGGTATTTTACTCCAATTTGGTTCCCTGTCTGTAAAATAAATGTGGCCTCTTCTCTTATGTGCCGCGTGTTTGTTGCAATTATGTTACTATCCCCTATTGAGACATCCTGCAATAAGCATATCTCTCTATCTCCATTCTCCTCATCACTCTCCTGTTCTTTTTGTTGTTTTTTCCTGACACATTTCTTTTTACTCACTTCCAGTGCTTCCGTCCAACCCTTCACAATTTCATTATTTCCTTTCCTTTGCTTTGTCATTTTTCTGGTTTTCTTTCTGCTCGTCTCTCCAAATTCCTTTCTCTCCTCTACGACTTTATCCTTGTTCCTGCTGCTCATTCTTTTCTTTTTATTCAATTCTTTGACCATTTCTTGCTCATCATCACCATCATCATTGTCACATCTCTTAACAGCATTGTTTTCGCTCAGACAGTTCCCTACTTGAATATTGTCCTTACACGGGGATACTTGCTCCACCATCTGCATTGTCTTTTTCTCTTTTCCCAGTGAGGCTTCTATTTTTCCAGGTGCAGTTTCAGCGATTTCTACACGGTTTTCTGTGTCTTTTATCCAGAGATTTTCCTTACCTCTTAATGCATCACTTTCTTCAACCTCATTATTTTCCTTTTCAGCCTCTGCCTCATTTTTTTCCATCTCCATCTCTATCTCAGTCTCTTTATTCCCGTTTTCATTTCTGTCCTGTGATTTATTATGATTTTTCAAGAATTTTCCTTCCACCTTATCCCTCTCACTATTTCTGCAACCTTCTGTACTGATCATGTCCTCATCTATTTCTTCATAATCTTTATCTGATTCGTCTTCTGATTGTGATCCTAATTCTTGTGCCTCAGCCGGATTTATTTTTTTCCTTGGATACAAATCCATTGGGACACTTTGTTTGGTTTCCTCTATAACATCCAACTCCTCCCATTGTCTATCTTTTTTGTTTTCATCCTGATTCTGGTATTTTTCTTTCATGCAGTTATCAGATAACATGTCTTCTGACTCCTCTTCTGAGCTACTTTCAAGTTTGTCCTCAGTTTGGGAGGTCATCCTTTTACTGATTCGTTTTTCTTCCTCCTCCACCTCTTTTACCGTTACCCCATATTGTCTACCATCTATGGTAATCCACATTTTTCCTTCCACACTTTTATGGATTTCTGTCCTTATTACCATCTTCAGAAATTCCAGTTCCTCTTTTGTGGCAGTTTCCTTGCACATTTTCATGACCTTTCCTATTTTTCCTCCTATCTTTTCTAGTATATCATCCGTCCAACATGAGAATGGAATCCCAAAGATTTTGATGCACCTCCTCCTGAATCGATTGTGTGGTTGTTCAGTCCATTCCATGATTTCTTTCACCCATTCACATAGCGACTCCATGTCTACTTTCAGCAGTTCCTTCAGTTCTTCTCCATCCTTTTCGTCCACAATGAGTAACTTTCCATCCCCTACCTTACACACTTTTTGGCCTGCATAACCCCCTTTTTTCATTTCAATAATGAACTCTTCAGCTACCTCGGGGTTTAGCAGTTGACAGATTTTGCTATAGCGAAGCCACTTAGTGTCCTTGGCTACTGTTTTGAAAGACATGTCAAGGGCATCCTTTTTTACCAGGACAGGATATTCAGCCAACTGCATCGTTATTTGAGGTTGATTGTGCATTTTGCCTTTTCCTTTGTAATTTTCAGTTTCCTTACATCTTATATTTCCAGTCTTCTCTTTTTCAGCCATCTCTTTGTAGGTGCTTTGTGTTCTGTAGCTATTGAAACACACATAGTTTGTTTTCTTAACTGAACTTCTTTCTGTTTCTTGTTTCACAGATTTTTCAAACCTTGATACATTTGCTCTGAGCCTAAAACTTCCAATCCACAGTCCATTCAACCTCAGAAGTATATCATTCACAGTATCTATCCCAACATAAGCTGCAAAGCCGAACGGTAAGCCCATGACTGACTTTTTCCTTGCAATGTAGAAATCAACCATATCTCCTTGTTTACACAGCAGTATTTTCAGCACCTCAGGATTCATGTCCTGCAGAAAATTAGTGACATAGAAATTCACTCCTTCCACATTCTGCTCTTCAGTATCATTTTCCTCCTCTTGTGTCAGCCTGTTAAACACATTGTTCCTGTCTTTCGATGTGCCCGCCATGTTGCTATTACCTGATACAGAGTTGGGTATTTTTGCAGGTATGAACCTAATTGGTTGTTCTATGTCAACTATTGGCTTTCCCCTAATGAGCTCACTTCTAATCTTATACGACCGCTACGGATATGCAGTCAGGTTGGGGGCCATCCTACAAGGTTGGGAGTGCAAATGGGGATGTGTGTGTTGTGACAAAAAATATCACTGAGGTCTCCCCAGCGTACCTATAGTAGCAGCGGGGAGTTGAGATGTTGAGCACGTACCTAGGTCAGCATTTGGAGGAGAAGCTCACCATATCGTCGGTTTGGCCAGATGCACGCTGCCTCGCCGTGATAGTCGCCGTCTTGGAGTCCGTGCTTCAAAGGTTTGAAATCGTCGTCTTGGAGTCCGTGCTTCAAAGGTTTGAAATCGCCGTCTACGGAGAGATTTGTGTGTGAATAATACAATATAGGTAAGTTTGTATTGAAAATAAAAATTGTGTACAAGCGATGTTCGGGAATGCTAGGTCCCCGCCTCACTCTACAGACTCTAGTTTACTCGTAGTCTAAGTTACGCTCTAATTCTTCTAGTTGAGACAGATTCGTTTTTAATATTTCTGTCCAGGCTTGCTTGCATAGTTTCTCCTGTTCGGAGTTCGTAATCTCTGAGATTATCTCTGCATGCTCCTCGTTAAAGGCCTTTTTCAGTGTCGTCAGTCTTGTTCTCTCACCCTCCTGTAGTTGTCTTATCTGCAATACGATCTTCTTCCGCTTCAATATATCCGTTCTTGCATTGCGTGCTTCCTTTTCTGTAATTTTCTGCAATATTCTAGCTTGATAGTCTCGTTGCATCGTTGGACTCAAAAGGGCTCTATTTTACCGGGTCTCTTGTGATCGTTCTGTCTGGTGGACTTCGCCTTCGATGAAAGACCCGAAAGAAATTTCTTCTCACTTGTCATCGTACTAAACTGGATACCGCTTAAACTAGGAGTGGGCTTATTTGCCGAATTTTCTCCAGGCCCGATTTCTATTTTTTCCTGCTAACCAGGCCCAATTTCTATTTTTCCATTCTCTCCAGGCCCAGTTTCTTCATTTTCATGTTGTCTTTTTTCGGGCCCAGCAAAGGACCCATCTCTATTCACTTTTCCCGCATTAGATTTTCTAGGGAAGGAATCTTCTCCCAACTCACCCTCCTTCAATTCAGAATTTACTCTTTCCGCGTTAGGTTTTGTGGGAAAGGAATCTTCTCTCAAATCACCCACATTCATTTCTCCTTGGAAGGTGTTGAGGATTGTTTGACCACTCAAGTTGGCATTGAAGGCCAACGTATCACCTTCTATCGGAGGATTCTGCCCAATTTCAATTCTCTCAGGCTGGATTTCCGACGAGGTATCTGCATCTGCATTTTGCGATGGCCTGCTCGTTTCTTTGACTTGGGAAGGAGGATGCATCTCTTCAGTTGAGTTCTGTCCAGGGTGGATTCCCTCTGGTAGATTATTCGCGACTTCCAGCCGGTTCTTGGTGATTTTTGGCGAAGACAGAGCAGGGGAAGTCGGCTCTGTGCTTGATTTATGGCCACCATGATCGTTGTCTGCTCCACCCTCCGGCTCTGTCACATCTATGTTCCTTCCATGTTCATCCTCTTCCTCAGTTAGTGCAGCGTGTTGTTCCTTGTTCTTCCTTCTTAATTCATGCCATTCAGTGCCGTTTGAGTATCTTGGCATCTGTTGTTGCCCCCATGGTGCTCTAATCGATCTTTTCCTCTGGTAAGCTAATGTTAGCATGTATTAGGAGCTTCCACTAGGTCACTTTTATATATCATTAGCACTCTTAAAGATTATGTTAAGACTTTTTTGGGGTAGGTAAGGTTTTGATTTTATTATATGTAATTTTATTTCTTCTTAATTGAAGAAATACTTATGTACAAATACACAAATAAGGAAAGCACAAAAGAAATACATCGACACACTTGCCAACCGATCTGCAATCCTTCATCTCCTCATCTCGTCGAAGCTCATCTCTTCATCTCCTCATCATTCCGCACAAAATTCAGGCACCCCGTCCCAGTCATAGAAGCTAATTGCCAGTAATAATTTCTTATGCATCTTCAGGATCCACCAAGTCTCCATCTAAATCTTCTCAAAGATCTTATCAATCGGAGCCATCTTTGCTTCGAAGATTTTGGTGTTCCTAATTTACTATATGGTCCACAAGGTTTGCTACCATAAGGTGTTCCAGATGAGTGGCTGCCATGCCGGAAAGGGGTCGCCCATGAAAATCTCCATATGCAGGTTCACATCCCTCGGCCAAAAGCCCTTTATGTTAAGCCACTGTAAAATTTTACTCCATAGCTGATATGATGTGGGACATAGCAGGAACAAGTGACTTGCTGTTTCTTCCTCCTGTTCACATAGCGGACATTGTGTTGTGAGAAGAGAGACACCTCTATGTTCTAGTTTTTGTCTAGTAGGAAGCCATTCTTGGAGTAGCTTCCAAGTGAAACTCGAGATTTTTAGAGGTACCAATTTATTCTAGGCTTTATTTGCAACAATATTTGGCTCTTGTTCCGCCCATTGGAATTGCATTTGTTTTTTATATTGATCAGCAACATGATAATCACTTGCTACAGGATCTTCCTTGGCCCACACATCACCTGCAATCGTCGGAGGAGGGGCATTTTGCAACAGGGATGCTAGTTGAAAGAATTCAGGTATGGCCGCATTTGAGCATGGGTATAACCAGTACCACGCCCAATTCCAGGTATGTCCCAAGTAATATCCTTTTTCAGCTACAAAGATTTCTTTATCAGCTGCATTGGCGTATAAGGTAGCATAGGTTATAGCAAATGGCTCTCCACCTAGCGATCTATCCTGCCAAAACGCTGTAGTGGTTCCATTTCCTATCTTCCTGTAGAACATCTTATAGAATCAGGGTTGCGTGAGTATGTGCTTAGTAATATCATTCCACCAAGCAGAGCAGTTGCGATGAACATAGCATCTGTAGAATCTCCTCTCCATATATACAGATCCATATTTATCCTGCAAAATAGATGCCCAGGTTTCAGAAGCCCCCTGCAGGATCTTACTTGGCCATTTACCAAGCAGTGCCAAATTATATTCTGCTAAGCTTTTAATTCCAAGCCCTCCCTTCTCCTTTGGGTAGCATATCTTAGACCAAGCTATCCTGGAAATCCTCCTTTCTCCTTCACCTCATTCACCCCACAGAAATTGTCTCTGAAGCTTCACGATCTGCCTTAGCACTCCAGCTGGTGCCTTATAGAGCAAAAAATAGTATGTGGGGATGCTAGTTAAAACAGTTCTGATAATGGTGATCCTGCCTCCTAGTGAGATGTGCCTCTTTCTGTAAACCGCCAATCTTTTCTTTATAGTGTCAACCACACGCTTCCACGATTTGATTCTTCGCTGATTAATTTTGTCGAAAGTCCTAGCTAACAGATTGAAAAAGATAATGGATTAATTTTCCCTACCCTAACGGCATTCATTGCCAAAAGACAGATCACAAATGGAGTGGTGGCTGCTAATAAGATGGTGAATGAGCTGAAAAAGAAAAGGAGAATCCATTATCCTCAATGTTGATTTTGAAAAGGCCTTTGACACTATAAACTGGAAGTTCTTGGATGATATGACAACTAGAAAAGTTCAAAAAGTGGTTACAAATTTACTTACGCTCAGCCTCATCTACTGTTCTAATCATTGACAACCCATCATCCGAGTTTTACCCCATTCAAGGGATAAGGCAAAGAGATCCTATCTCTCCTTTTCTCTTTCTTCTAGTAGCTGAAGGATTGTCTATTATGCTCAATAAAGTAGTGGAGAAAGATTTTATTGATCGTATTGAAGTAGCGCGGGAAAGAAACCTTTTACTCATCATGCTCAGATTGTTATCCAATCTCCCATGGATGAAGGACTAGAATCATCCGATCATTTTGGTTTGGCAAAAATGATAAGGTTGGAAGTCAGCCGTGTTATCAAATTTTCTCTTCAAGGAGGGACTTATGGTCACACTTCAAATGCAAAGGATGACATGGAGTAAACAAGTAAAAATGCTTACTTACATGCTTTGATCGTGTCACCTCTACTTAAAATAGTTGACTGAATCATTGACACTAGATCATACAGTCATATTTAAAATAATCTAACCTTGTTGAACCATGTTAAGCCCCTAAAGAATGGCTTTCATGTTTGTCAAGTTAATGGGGCAATGCCTCAACTATGAACGTAGGGGATCACATCTTCAACCCTCATTTTACACTGAAGAATGTGTTGTACATTCTATCTATCAAGTTTAATCTGTTATCTTTATATAGTCTCTACCGCACTTCAAATATCTTCCTCAATTTCTTCCCGTCGTACTGTTTGATGCAGGACCTGAGAACTTAGGAACTTCTTGTCGTAGGACGTGAATTTTTGGGGTTATATATTCTGGATAAATCCACCCTTGCTATTTTCTGCACAAAGAGTCTATCTGCCGCTGAAAGAGTCCTTATTGCCTTATAATGTTTATGTTTTAAAATCCAACTTTTGTAATCTGGTGCCAAACAATCACTCTGTACTTTTGTCTGTATCTTTGCCTTTTTTGCTGTGCCATGAACGATTGGGACATGTGTCCCATACTGTTGTTAAATGCCTGTGTTTTATTTATCATATGGAACTAATTGCACCTTGCCAGGCATGCCATATGGCCAAGCAACATAGACTTCCATTCCCTAAACATGGTGTTTACACAATTCCCATGTGCCTTGACGCACATGGATCTTTGGGGCCATATGTCATTCCCACACTCAACTGTGCCTCGTACTTTCTCACAGTAGTTGATGATTACAGACGAGCTACTTGGATTTTCCTCTTGTAGCATAAAACACAAGTTTGTAATATGATTGAGAGGTTCTTACGCATGATCTTCACCCAATTTGAGAAACAGGTCAAGGTCATCCCACGGATAATGGTACTGAATTTGTTAACCAGTCGTGTGATTCCATTTTCTCTTCTTTTGGGATCATCCATTAGAAGACGGTGCCTCACACACCACAACAAAATAGAATAATTGAGAGGAAACACAGACACCTCTTGGAAATGACCCGAGCAATCCTACTCCATAGTAATACACCAAAACACTTCTGGGGAGAGATGGTACTCATAATATCATACATCATAAATTGTCTACCTTCTGTAGTACTTGGGTGGAAAAGCCCCAATGAGATGTTTTTTTGGGAAACCACCTTATCTAAGCTCACTACAAGTGTTTTGTTGCACGCTATTGTTCCGTGACCATTTCACACGAGAAAAAATTAGCTCCACGAGCGTTCAAAGCTGTTCTGTGGGATATTACTCTATAATTAATGGTTACAAAGTTTATGATATAGAGGCTCAAAAAGTCGTAGTGTCTCGGAATGTGACTTTCTATGAGAGCAAGTGCCCTTTCCATTCCACTAATCACTTCCCAGATCGATCCACTGGCTCAATGACTTCCTCACCTCTTATCTGTCATCCTCCACTCCATCCCAACCCCTGACATACTCCACTCAGCCTTGAGCCACACACATATACTTCTGAGGTCAGCACCATCTCCCTATCTTCCGTCCCACAACAACCTAAGGTGATAGAGAATCTCTTCTCTCCTTCCCAGAGGTCCAAGTGACTCTCGTTGATCAGCCATTTGAGATTCCCCTACATGGTCCTCTTAGAAGAGGAGAACGTCCCAAGGTGAGGCCAGGCTGGCATCCAGATTATCAAATGTCCAACCTGGCTTCAGCAGCTTTTTACTTCTTAACCAAACATTCTGACGTGGATCCACCATCTTACAAACAACCCAAGTCTCTAATAGAGTGTCAACAAGCCATAAAGGCTAAATTGCAAGCAATTGACAATAACAAAATATGGAAATGAACCAATCTCCCATTAAGTAAGCGCACTGTTGGGTGCAAATGGATATTGAAAACAAAATATAATCTAGATGGCAGGATTGGTTGTCATAAGTTCTGGCTTGTCGCCAAGGGATATATTCAAGTTGAGGGCATGCATTTCAATGAAAGTTTTTCGTTGGTGGCAAAGCACACCACAATGCGGTTGCTCCTCATTGTGGTTGTGCATCGAGGATGGCATGTGTTACATCTTGATATTAATAATACCTTTTGGCATGGCAAGCTAGAGGAGGAAATTTATATGGATTTATCGTCCGGTTGCCTTTCATGAGCCCCTGATCAGGTCTGCTTGTTGCAACGATCTATTTATGGTCCATAGCAGGCGTCTAGACTGTGGAACAAATAGCTGATTTCCAAACTGCACAATCTCCTCACCACCACTGCCTGTTTATCATGGAGCAGAAATCCTACTTTCTTGCTCTCCTGGTGTACATGGACGACATGTTTTTGACAGGGAATTCCCTTGATGAGGCTCAAAAGGTCAAAATATTTCTCGATGAACAGTTTAGTATGAAGGATCTTGGGGGCGCCAACTAATATCCCAGAGTGGAACTCCTGCATTCTGAGCACAGTCTCTATGTTACACAGTGAAAATATATATTATATGTGGTGATTGATCTTGGAATTAGGGGTGTCCAACCGGTATTTCGGTACCGGTCCAGCGCAGGACCGGTATCGGACCAGTTACAATTCGGTGCTCAAAATGGGCACCGGTTCCGGTTCCGGGACCGGGCAGTACCGGTGCCAACTCCGGTACCAATGCCTCAATGCCCCGGTGCCGGTACCGGTGTTGATCGATACCGGCACCAGTACTATCGGTGCCGGTTTAGTGCCGGTACCGACAGAACAAGGCAACAACTTTTTTTAGCAAAGCCGAACAAGGCAACAACTGATATACACTTTGCATTTGCAACATCATCATCAAAACTGTCTTCACACCAAACCTATTAAACCATCATCAACAGACAACAACAATTTAAGTACAAAACAAGAACGGAAGCATCATACCCACACAAACAATAACTAAAGCACGAAAGAACTGAAGCATCAACAATTCAACAAGTTCAACATCACACCTTCCACTTCACACCTCATTACCTCAACAAGTTCAACAATCAACATCAACTACTCCACCACACCTCAAGTCCAACTTCAATCCACAATTCAAGTTCAACATCAATAAGTCCACAATACAAATCAACCACCAGTGACCACAAGTCCACAATACAAATCACATAGTTCAACCCATAGTTCCACCCATAGTTCAACATCA
>JAOYMZ010032836.1:0-16347 GCA_025802335.1 Pinguicula primuliflora | reverse complement strand
TCCCACCATATCTCACTAAAGTCATCATGTCCTCCATGCTGACTAGCTCTACCCAGGTACTTTGGGATGGTTTGAGGGGCCCCGAAATTCTACTTAGACGAGGAGTTCTACAAGGTGACCCCATCTCCCCTTATATCTTTGTGCTGGGCATGGAGAGATTGAGCCAACTTATTACTATCCCTACGGATGAGGGATTGTGGAAGCCACTGACTTTTGGTAGGAGTCATTTCCCCCTATCTCACCTTATGTTTGCCGATGATCCCATTCTATTTGCAAAAGCTTCTAGTCAGCAGGCTAGAGTAATCCGGGAGGTACTTCAAATATTTACCGTTGCATCTGGCCAAACGGTGAACGAAAGAAAATCAGTCTTCTGGGTCTCTCCTAATATTTCTACGTCGAAGGCTGTAGAGATTGAATCAATTCTTAATATCTCCAATGTGGACGATCTGGGTGTGTACTTGGGTGTTCCTGTGCTACACGGACGGGTATTCAAGAAGATAATTTTGCATTATTGGCGATCAAAAGTACGCACAACAAAGAAAAATTGGTCTCAGTCACTATAAAATCTGCATTCCATTCTTGATTCGGAGCTGATGGAGACGCCTGAAAATGCAGCTACACTTCTCCCTAATAGGATCTGTCCGGATGTAATTTTGGTTATTTTCGATTCGTCGTGAATGCGGCCTCTATGTATATTAGGCAGTTGCTTCCAATGTAATAAAAAAAATTGGGCCGCATCTCGTCGACAACGTGCACATCCGCCGGAAATGACTATTTCCTTACCGATTCTCGTCGCGTATCAGGTAATCAATATGGAAATTTATCAGTATGACTGCAATCCCTCTCCCCCGGTGGAAGTCAATCCAGAAACGGTGAAGGTCAAAGATAAAAATATGGCCGGTATTGACAGAAGTCCAGAAATCCCTTCCGGAGGGCGGAATCAAGATCAACAAGCACAGAATGCTTACCCATCGATGAATCTCAATGACAACGGCCCTCGAGTGCTGAGCTTCAAAGATAAATTCCTTCAAGGGCTGCAGATCTCTCACCCGCGCGCTAAATTTCAAGGACTCCATGCCGCTCCAATTAAAATCTCGGAGAAAGATGCGCGACATGAAACGATTGAAGGCGTGCCATCCATCTCATTCTCTGATGAAGTGCATCGCAAAATTGAAGCCAATCTGGGGTATAGTCTCATCCTGAAACCCCATGTTTAGTTTCACGTCGCCGGAATTTTCTAAAATCCTATTTAGGACTACTTAACTCAAGGGGATTTATAACCCTCCGTTAAACAGTGATAACGTCGTCGGAATATCACCAAAACTTGAACATATTCAATTCTATGTATAAGCTTTCTAACAATGTGCCCAATTTCGTCAACGGACAACCTTAGTGGCCGAAATTGAAAATCATGTCTAAAATCATGTTTTTTTTACTGTAATCGGATCCTTCACCTATATATATATATAAGGCATAAGCATTCGAGTTAAAACATAAAGTCTAGCTCAACTGAGTCTTGAATCTAATAAAACTTAGCTCATGCTATAAGCATAAGTTAATACAAATGAGAAAACAGCAGAACAGCCACCCATGGCAGCCAATGAAGGTTGTTGATGTGGAACTTGCTCCTTTGCCTTCAATCAGCTTAGATTCAAGTCTCTACTATCTCTGATCCAGCATACTGATCGAAAGAGGCTCTCCCTCAGATGTAAGATTTGTTCTTTGTGAAAATACCAGCTGGCCCATAGAGTATATGCAGTGTTGCTACATTATTGAGAGACAGTCCAGTCTTTACAGATGCAGATATACTCGTGTACATTGTTGAGTCTAGAACATCCACTTTTGGACCTCAAATGCCGATAACTCCGGAAGATAACTTGAAGAGGAATGCCATAGGAATGTTGTGGCAAAAGGGAAGATTTATTCCTTCGGCCGTTTGGAAGATATGCAGCGTGCATTGGACAGACATGTCACCGCACAGATATCCGCACCAAAATGCCGATATATCTCGATTTTATAGCTGATCTAGGTTTACCTTCCTCATAAAACTTGTAGTTGAGTTTGTGACCTAGCTCCTGGTAAAATTTCAAATCAATCCCTCCAGCCAACTGAGAGATATGGCGGTTGCTAGGTCACAGGTATCATTTCCAAGTTTTTACCCAATTTGGCAACACTCCTTTTTCACCAACTTTTGGCCCTTGCAAGATTTGTAAAATGGTCCTCTCCTTGTTCCTTTGGCTTGATTTGGGATGTTTAGATACATACAAGGGCTCGTCACACGTTGATAAGTGTAATGGACCCTCAGAATATATAGAAACACATGATTGAAGTCCTTTTCCTTGCCTTAGCTTCTTTTTGAGTCATTTTGCACAGGTTGTGCATTCTGCTGCACACTTCCAGAATTAACTTGCAACCTCGCCAGATTATGTTTCAATCAGCTCCAGCATGAGTAGAGCTGATATGAACTGCTCGAAATCCTCTTGAAATGGCTAAGATGCGTACGTTAGAAGGCATGATTGATGCCTAAGAACTCGGTTGGACTGCATATGCACCGTTTGCTGCATAAATGTGCATAATTGCACAGATTTGATATGGTTTGCACAGGTTTGATAGATTTAATATTCAAACCTGCAATAACACAATTAAGCACTAAATAACGTGTGATTTAAGCGATTAGAGAAATAAATCAGTGAAAAATAGTAGGTTAAATGAGCTCAAAATGTGATATGAAATGAGCTCATCACCACCCCACACTTAAACCATGCTTGTCCTCAAGCATAAACTACCAGAGATGAAATCAATGAAGCAAATATGCATGAGTGTAATGATCACGGTAAGAAGAGGTCATGCATAGTGTAGGTGTGTCTGGTTTGAGAAAAATGGCTTGGTTCAAGTAATCAAATGCACCTAAATGACTCATGTGCACATTGTACTGTCAAGTCTAAGCATCAAGGGCTCCAGTGAAGAAGTAAAGGGCTTGGAGAAAACAGATTCAAGGGGGGAAGGAGTCACTGCACATTGTCTTGGGCATGCTTCCTTAACAGCTTCTAATTGTGTCCCTTCTAGCCTATTTTCTATTTTCTCTAGAGGCAAACCAAACTCTTTACCATATTTCCACTAACCTAGTGCATGAGTCTTTGCAAAATTCTCAGGCCAAGGCTCAACTTCATCTCTCTCTTTCTTTTAGGGGCAGTGTTTAAGTGAAAGACTCCTCTCATGATGGAGTTGGAATAAAACTGATGACCTCTCACTTTTGGCTTGTACAAAATGTGGATAGTCTCCTGATGTCAATCCTAGATGAAGGATCATGGCAATCACTTGCTTCTAACCCCTCCTCTTCTTTCTGATTCAAGTTGTTCTTCTTTGTTTGAGCTTATTTTCCTTGCAGCTTGTATTTGTCAGCTCAACTCTTCTCTTTTGTTGTTGAACTACTAATTTGGGGTTCCTGAATTTGCACCAGGTCTCCTTTTGGATTTGAATGGTAGACAAGAGACTTATTTTGCTCATCTTAGGGGTGTTTTGAATTTCTTTGATTCTTTTTTCTTTTGTCACCCTTCTTCTTTATGATGTTGCCTGCTTTGCATACTTTCCTTTGTGTTCTATTTTCTTTTTGTTCAGCTTTTCATGCTCAACGTCAACTGGCTCTCCTATGATTCAAGGTTAAGGCATGATCACTAAATCCACATATCTAGAATAGACTAGAAACTGTTTCAATCCCTTCCCTCATTCAAAATGTAAGAATACTTGACCTCGAAAAATCACTAAATTCATGCACTCTTTCCATCTTACCATAGAAAAGTCCAGTTCAGCCGTCCAAATAGTCATAGATAAGCACTATAGGCCAAAAGCTAAGGCATGAATAAGTTGCACGAATCCATTCTCATGTGAGTAGCTAGAAAAGCAGTGAATCAAGCAAAAAAAATTTGCCAGATTTTTCAGAACAGAATAGGCATGAAACAAAACAGGTTGAGTAGCATGTATGCATGAACATCTTGTCTCACGGGTGTATCAAACATCCAAAACCCCACCCCACACTTAAATCTCACTTGTCCTCAAGTGAGTATAGAAATTATAGAATTGAATTCATGGAGTGGATAATCAAGGGGGTTGGAACAATACAACCTGACATTTGCTGCAAACAGTTTGATAGTTCTAGCATCTTTGCTGCTTGATTCTTCAAGGATCTTTTACCCCACACTTGAAGTGACTCATGGGTCTACTGACTGCATACTTAAAAACAAAGATCAGAACACAGGAACTAGATAACTAGAATAATAAGATAACTACTAAGACGAAAAGATAATGCTTGGGTTGTTTCCCAAGAAACTCTCAGTTTATAGTATTGAGATGGACTTTTCTTGCTCAAATTTGTTGTCCTATCCTGGCTCTAGGGAGTCTTGGCTTCCCTACTTTCATTTATGTCTGAAGCCATGGAGGATCTCTCCTTTCAAGGCGGTTTCATTTCCTGCTGATGCGCATCCTTTCCAGAAAGTGACTGTTATGCCTTGAGCTTACTGACTTCTGGAGTAAGGGCTGTCTTTTCTTCGAATGATAACTCCCATTCATGTTGGTTGGGTCAGTGGGTGGACTCTGCTTGTGCTGGAGTCTCTCCCCCATTGACTCTATGATTTTTAGACCCAACAGCTTTACTTCTGCAGTGCCTATACCATTCTTCTCCTTGAAGGGTTCACACAATTTTCCTTTCTCCTTTCTGCTCAGCCATTCTTCTTGTGCACCAGGTGTGCTACCTAACTCAGCTGGTAGGTTCTCTTTCTGCCCTCCAATGTGCTAGTGTAGCTGGACTGTGTGAGTCTCGGGTAATAACCAAAATGCACTCTCAGCATGGGATAGACATTAAAGCACACCTCCTCCTCTTCATCTTTGAGCCTGAACTCCCCTTTTTCCATATCTATTAGTGCACCATTGGTTCTAAGGAAAGGCCTTCCTAATATGAGTGGAATCTTCAGGTCTTCCTCCATATCTAGCACCATGAAGTCCACCAAGAAGCATAGTTTATCAACTTTCACAATTACATCTGCTATCAACCCTCTTAGATTCTTGCAGGACTTATCTATCAGCTGTAGTATGCTGTTTGTGGGCGCAGGTTCTTTCAAGCCTAGTTTCTACACAAGGGAGTAGGGCATTAGATTTCTAGAAGAGCCTAGATCACATAATACCCTATCGAATTTAAAATCTCCTATAGAACATGGGATGGTGACACTCCCTGGATCAGATATCTTTGGAGGTGTTCTCTTGTTTAGAGCATCTGAACAATTTGCAGTTAACTAAATAGTGTTGACCACTTCAGCTTGTATTTACTCTTCTTTAGCTTTTGAGATCACCACAGAAGGTGAGTGAGTTTCCTCCATCTTTTCTTCTGGCTTCTGTTTTCCTCTTGTTGCATTGGTGGTCTGGTAATAGTGAGGTTTGGGGGCTTGCAGCAAATGAGAGTTTAGAGCACCCTGAGAGTTACTCCAACTCAATCCAGGAACATCTGGCGTGCGAAAATTCTGATACTGATAGCTTCCAGCAGGTCCTTGTTAATTTCATTGACTCCACCTCTGATTCTGAACATAGTTCAGTTGCTCTAGATCAACTTGAGGTATTTGCGAACAATTGCTTCAATGATTCACTCCTCCACACTTCTCATAGGTAGGAGTATGAATAGCAAAGGCTTTTGGAGGGTCCTGAGGTTTGGCGATAGACAACAGTTACTCCACTGTGGCAGTCAAGGCAGTGATAGCTGCTGCAAGTGTGTCTCCTTGGTTTAAACTATTCACTTCCCTCTAATTTAGCCTCTCCAATGGCCACTTATCGCAGTTTTGGGCTAATGTCTCCAAAAGAGCATAAGCTTCATTGTATGATTTCTGCATAAATACTCCATTAGCAGCAGAATCAACATCCCTGCGAGTGATATGATCTAATCTAAAATATAGGGACTGAATCTGCCTTTAGTGGAGAAGACCGTGGTTAGGGCAGCTTTTGAGTAATCCTTTGAAGCATTCCCACACTTCATATATGCTTTCCTGCGACCTCTTCTTAAAAGATTGAATCTCTGTTAGAATTCTGGCCATCCTTGGGTGGGAAGAAGTGAGTAAGCAAAGTTGTCCTTAACTCTTCTCAAGTTGTAATAGAATCTGGTGACAAACTGTTGAGCCACTCTTTTTCCCTATCCTTCAATGAAAAGAGAACAACCTCAACCTTATGGCTTCTTGATCTGCCCCATGGATCCTGATAATATCATAGATCTCCAAAAATGCATCAATGTGTGCACAGGGGTTACTCAGCTCAGTTCTTCCAAAGGTTGAGTAGGCTTGCAGTAGATGGATAGTTGAAGGCTTTAGCTCGAAATTCTGGACAACTATTGGTGATCTCTTGATGGCAGGAGCCAAAGCTATAGCCCATGGCATGGCAAAGGCCTCCAAGGGCCTGTCATCATCATGAATGATCACAGCGTTATCCTCCATAGAATTAGAAGCAACCTCTTCTTCCTCGGATTCAAAATGTTCACTGATATTTTTTACTTCCAGTGCTTCTCTTGCACCAGTTTCTCTCCCTTGTGCTCGTCCTGCAACTCTCCGTTCTCTGGATGACCTTTGCTCCGTAGAATTATGGTCACCCCAAAGTGCTAGTATCATAAACTACCTAAACTCAGTAAGAACAGTGAGTCAAATGCTTGCACTATCAGCAAAATAGAACAAAAACAAGAACAGTAGACACTGACTAAAATTTAAAACAATAAGCATGTAAGGGCGATTGCTCCCCGACAACAGCACTAAAAACTTGATGCGTGCAAAGTGTACACGGTCAAATTATAATACAATGCTTGTGAGGAAGGTTCATGATCCACAGAGAGCAAAGTCTTGACATGCTTTAAGAAATCAAAATTGTGCAGTGTGATAGAAAGTTCAGTAGAGTTTTTCTCCTAAACTACTAAACAGAATTAAATAAAACCAACTTCATTAGAAAGCTAACGGGATGTAGATCAAATTTTGTGAAAGATAACTAATCCAAACTCGCAGTAAAACAAGAGATAAGCAGACTTTGGTGAAGTGATCCAAGGCTACGGCATTTTCCTTAACTGACATGCTACAGCTCTAACTTATGTCTTGCCTATCATGCATTTTTCATCCCATGGACCACCAAACTCATATACAGCTAGGCCTTTTTCGAGGTTTACCAACCAGTCTACCTATCACATGGGGAATTTTAGCTTCAGAGCCTCACCTCTATACATGAAAAGGAAGGAAAGGTCTCAATCTGAACTGTTTGTTCGAATATGACACCTCAAACTAGGGGTCCGCCCCCAAGGGAGAAGGTGTGTGCATACTTAGTGTCCTATCTATGCAATTGATTCCTCAACAATACATAGACCACGTAGATAGCCTACCTCATTTGATAAGAACAAGATAAACTGAGCAATCTAAGCATACAAATCTAAAGGAATCAAATGATGATATATAAGGCATAAGCATTTGAGTTAAAACATGAAGTCTGGCTCAACTGAGCCTTGAATCTAATAAAACTTAGCTCATGTTATAAGTGTGAGCTAATACAAACGAGAAAACAGCAGAACAGTAGCCCATGGCAGCCAATGAAGGTTGCTGGTGTGGAACTTGCTCCTCTGCCTTCAATCAGCCTTCTGGCTACCTCCAAGTCTCTCCTCTCCTATCTCTGATCCAGCACACTGATTGAATGAGGCTCTCCCTTAGGTGTAGGTTTTGTTCTCTGTGCAAATACTAGTTGACCCTTAGAGTATATGCAGAGCTGCTGCATTATTGAGGGACAGTCTAGTCTTTATAGCTGCAGATATACTCGTGTAATTTTTGGGTCTAGAACATTCTCTTTTGGGCTTAAAATGCCGGTAACTTCTGAAGATAACTTAAAGAGGAATGAACTAGGAATGTTGAGGTAAAAGGGAAGATTTATCCCTTCAGCCGTTTAGAAGGTATGGAGCGTGCATTGGACAGATGTGTCATTGCACAGATATCAGCACCAAAATGGGCCTATTCCATTATATCTCGGTTTGGCGACTGATCCAGGTTTTCCTTCCTTCAAAAACTTGTAGCTGAGTTCGTGACCTAGCTCCTAGTAAAATTTTAGATCAATCCCTTCAGTCAAGTGAGAGATATGGCGGTTGCAAGGTCACTGGTGTCATTTTCGAGTTTTTACCCGATTTGGCAACACTCCTTTTTCACCAACTTTTGGCCCTTGACAGATTTGTAAAATGGTCCCTTTCCCGTTCCTTTGGCTTGATTTGGGATGTTTAGATACATACAAGGGCTTGTCACGCATTGATAAGTGTAACCGACCTTCAAAATATATAGAAACACACGCTTGAAGTTCATTTCCTTGCCTTAGCTTCATTTTGAGTTATTCTGCACAGGATGTGCATTCCGTTGCACAGTTCCAGGATTAACTTGCAACCTCGCCATATTATGTTTCAATCAGCTCCAGCATGAGTAGAACTGATATGAACTGCTCTAAATCCTCTTGAAATGGCTTAGATGCATACGTTTGAAGGGATGATTGATGCCTAAGAACTCGGTTGGACTGCATATGCGCCGGTTGCTGCATAAATGTGCAGAATTACACAGATTTGATATGGTTTGCACAGGTTTGCTAGATTTAATCTTCAAACCTACAATAACACAATTAAGCACTAAATAAAGTGTGATTTAAGTGATTAGAGAAATAAATCAATGAAAAACAGTAGGTTAAATGAGCTCAAAATGTGATATGAAATGAGCTCATCATCTGTTTTCTCTCTTGATTATGTTAAAGTTATGGTCAGTCAGCAAGCCACTCAAACCCGGAGGGAGCTTGTTGCTCCTGGCTATAGCAAAAAATGAATTGAATATGGATTATCCCGAGTAAGAGTGAACTTTGAACTAAATTCAAACTTGATTCAGCATCTTCCTATTTTTCATTGTTTTGATAGAGAAGTCCCCATAAGGCACCTTGCGGAATTTCATTCATGAAGTTTGGTAGAGGAGTTGAGAGCTTTTCCATTTTCCTTGAATGGAGATGCAAAGGATTGGCTCTACTATATCCTTAGATCACAAATTCACATTTAGAGTAAAATGAAACAAACCTTCCTTAAGAAGTACTTCACTGACACCAAGCAAAACAAGTTGAAGAAGGAGATTAGTCACTATGAACTAGGCAACCGTGAGACTTTATATGAGTATAGAGAGAGGGTTAGTATGCTGATTACCAGATGGCATTATCATGGTTATTCTAAACAAGAATTAATCATTTACTTCTATAATGTTTTATGTGCAGCTAAAAGGAGGCTAGTCAATGCTACTTCAGGAGGATCCCTTCTCAACAATATCATGGAGGAAGCTGACAAGATCTTGCAAGAATTGGCTGAGGAATCAAGGCATGAAGAAGAGAGGATCACTGCAATGAAATAAGAGATGGCCGGGAGCTGCAAAGATGAATCTTGGATGGGGAAAGTTGTTGCCCGAGAGGATGAATAAGATGACTTTTGTGTTTTGTGGCTCATGCCAAGAAAAAGGCCATACTAGAGAGTTTCCCCCATCCTTTACCAAGAGATGACTCTAGGAGTAGCTTCTCCTAGAACCATTCAAGATCAAGGGAGATCTTTAAACTTTTGTCGTACTTATATACCTTATCCTCCTTATAATGTTGACTTTCTAACCATATCTTTCCTTTACTAGTACAAGTTGATGCTAAAAAATTTGTTTCACTTGAAAATATGTTACAAAAGATCATAAAAGGGCGTCTTCAAGAGACAATGAGTAACTTGAGCTGTTTAGATAAGAGAATGAATTATATGATTGAAGATAGGAACCAAGGGAAGGCACCAGAACAACAAGCCAAGTCCATCATTACTTTGAGGAGTGGAACAACAATCCCTAATCCCCCTATGCCAGCCTCGCACAAAGGTGAACATAAGAAAGCAATAGAGGAAGTTGAGGAAGAATATGAGGAGAAGGAGCTCCAATGGACAATGACTCAAACAAGAAGGAGAGGAGAGTCAAATATAGGGATAAACAACCCCCAATCATCCCCTTGTATAGAGGACCTACCCTCTTTCCCGAAGCTTTGTAGGACCATGTAAGAAAGGACATCGACGGTGAGCTCCTTGAAACCTTTCAAAAGTGTGAGATAAACATTCCCTTTCTGAACATGATCAAGACCATGCCAAGATATTGAATGAATTTTTAACCATAGAAGGAATCAAAAGATCAAAGCTCAAAAGAAGACCAAAAATAATGAGCATGTCTAAATTATTTTTAACAAAAGATGTCTCAAAGTGTATTTATTCGGGTATGTATATTAGCCTTGCAAGATAGGTAATCTTCATGTTCAGAGATCCATACTAGATCTAGGAGCTTCTATATATCTTATACCATTAGCCTTATATAAACTCCTAGGGTTAGGGACCCTTGAAGAAACCGAGGCGATCATCCAACTAGCTGACAGAATCACTGTCATCCCTAGAGTACTCTTGAGGATGTCCTAATAATGTTTGGTACCTTGATTTCGCCTGCAGATTTATATGTTTCTTGATATGTAGAAGGATAATTTTTCAGCCCCTATCATACTTGGTAGACCTCTCATAATGGATCGGAGGCACCCCATCAATAGAGTTTGATTTACTACTTGTTTTAGTTGGTTCTAAAATTTTAGTAATTTGCATTATATTTTCCCATTTTAGCTTATTTGAATTCCTACAAAACTTAATAATCATGTTGTTTTGCAGGTTACAAGTTTATATGCAAAGATTTTTATCAGTTCAAACAAGGATCATGGCCATTTTCATTCACTCTCCACAAAGATAGGTCATTTTCTTTAAGGTATTATTTTTTAGCCTACTCTTCTGGAAGATATCCCTAGCCCTAAACTATGCTTTACACCTCTAAATATTCCTCTAATGAATATTAGAGCATAGAGTTTCACAGAACATTAACTCCTTTCCATCTTTCAAGGTGAGATCTAATGGATGTTTACATGTTTTTCAGTATTTGTACAAGCTTACATGATGTATTTGCATGCTTCTTGTCAAAATAAAAAAAAAACAGTATATTGGAAAAAAGAGAACAAAATATAGAAAAAACGAAAAAATTTACAAAAAAAAATCTTCTCAGCATGGATTTAGATCATGTACATAAAGATAAATAAACACTTAGTGAGATCCCTGTATGAAAACCTCTTTTGAGGCTTTAAGACAAGAAAGTGAGAAACTTAATATTTAATGAGTTATAAAGGAGAGTTTTGATGTTTTTAAAGGTATGCATGCTCATTTTATGGGAGATAATTAGCAAATCCTTGCCATTGGAGGTTGCTTTTCTTTGTTTAGTATGGAAGCTGATAATGTGGGGTGTATTTTGGCATTTTTTAAACATATCTCATTGACGGAGTCGATTTTGAATATGTGAGATCTTGGACATCTTACCCCTATATTGGAAGGGAGTGTCATTATATATGTTTTGTGCAAGGATTGCACATTTATATTTCTTGTTTGTTTCTTTCTTTCTTCTCTTTTTTTTTTTGATTTTCATTTTTGTGTATTTTCGCATGATTACATTCTGTTTTGAGACAGTTATTTTTGTTTCGGAGTCAAAAAATGGTTTGGAGCTCACTTGAGGACAAGTAAAGTTAATTGTGGGGGATTTAATCAAGACTGCTTTCTACCCTTAATCAAGATATTTTTAACTTAATTTGCATATTTTTCACCCCTACATATTATATTTTGATGACTTTTAAGTCTCATATCCATTAAGAGGCTTATTTGATGGATTTATGAACATATGAGTGCAAGTTTAAAAGCTACTCAAGTTCAAAAACTTTTGGAAGAAGAATGAGGAAGATGCATTTTTGTTTATATCATGAAACTTCAGGTTTTTCACTCTCAAAACTTTTCAGGGTACTGTTTTGGGGATCTTATATACTTCAGAGACCTTAGATTGCCACGATGAGTGAAGATCAACTCATTTATGGTCGAGCCAAAAGAGGAAACTTAAGGATGACTTGAAAATTTTGTCTAAAGTCCTTAAAAATAGTGCCGTCAACTATTTTTAGGGCAGATCCGAAGTTATAGATGAAGCTATTGATGATGCAAACAAATCTACATCTTATAAAACACCTCAACAATCCGTGAAATTAATTGGCATACTTTGGAGAGCCCTACCATGGATCAATTAAAGAAGATTATACTCCTGCCAATAGGAAGAGACTAGAAAGTAATTTGTCTCAATCATAAATAAACAGAAATTTTCCTATGTTGGACTATTGCTTGGTGGATAAATCCCTATTTTATTGGATAATTAATCTGGCCTGTCAACCAGGGGCGGATCTTCTAAGGACCTGGGGGGGGGGGAACGTGCCCCCTTAGAAATCCACCCCCTTCAGTATTTATAATGAAGAACCAAACCGATTCAAAGAAAGAAAAAAAACTGTAGAAGAGGCCCCCAAACTTGCAGGTAAATCTAGGGGTGGACAAATGGCGTTCGGGCCTTGGGATTTTCCCGAGGCCCGGCCAGCCCGAATCCCGAATCCCGAAAAAAAAAGTAGTTCGGGACGAGTTCGGGCCCTAAAAACAGGTCCCGAACTTAGTTAGGGACGGGATCGGGATTGTCCCATTTTAAAACGGGACAATCCCGAATCCCGAATTAAAAATAATAAAATATAAAAAAATACTTAAATATATATACATATATTGAAAAAAAAGTTAATTGTATATATTAAAAAATATTTAATTAAAATAATATTTAATTTTGGCTTCTGAATGTTTAATTATACATATTAAAAAAATATTTAATTATATATATATTTAAAAAATAGTTAATTATATATAAGAAAAAAAATATTTAATTAAAAATATTTACGGGCTTCGGGACTGTCCCGATCCCGTCCCAAAGACCGAAAATTTTGGGCCCAAAATCTTGGGCCCGAATTAGTTCGGGACGGAATCGGGATTCGGCAAATCTCGAACCCGAATCCTGAATGCCCACCCCTAGGTAAATCGGTTGTTGGAGGCGTCACCAGATAGAAGCTAGATTTGTGTCAGTAGCTTTTTAATATAATTTTTAGTAGCTTTTTAATATATCAACAAAATATAATTAATTTTTTATAACTTTATTTTAAAAGTTTTTTTTGACTTATTTATAACTTTATTTTAAAATTTTATATAATTTTAAGGAAATGATACACTACTCATCAATAAAACTTCATCTCTATTATCAAGTATAAGATGGAAAATTTTGGGACTATAGCTATAGCTGAGGATATTAGAACATATAAATTTATCCCAATAAAATTTTTTTGACCACTTTTAATTACCAGAAATAAAATCTAAGATTATTTATGTAATTCTCATATAAGAATAATTTCCGAACTTACATTTTTTTAATTTTTTATATATATAAATAACATAAATATCGAACAAATATATTTTTTTAATATTATAATTATTATATTGTAACCCTCACCAAATATTCCAAGATGAAATCCCGTTTTCAATTTCAGATACACGACCACACCAACCAACTCTTACAATTCTGGTTCAACCATCCTCCATTCTCTTCTTCTCCTGCTCGGGCTCACCTACCTACTGTCGCGGGATTCACTCCAAGCATGCATCTCAATTGGGCTTGTAAGCACTATTTAATGATAGTCAGATTTGTTGGGCACAGCGGATAAAATAATAATAATAATGGAAAAATCAGGTAGGTGCAGAAAATAAATGGACACCGAGAATTTAACGTGGTTCACCCTCAAACTTGGGCTACGTCCACGGGACAAACTCCGAACAATTCTTCCACTATAAAATAGTAGGTACAAGAGAGTCTTCTCTAGAACATCTAGAGGCTAACCAACACCGGAGATCTACCCAAAAATATTTTCCCAATATTTTTGTCACTCCCCCAATTTAGGAACACCCTAAATAACTTTCTCACAGAAGAAATCTTCTTCTTCTCTCGCTTTGGAGCTATGTTGTATTGTAACTGAGGAAATGGCTTCCTATTTATAGGCAATATTTGAAGTGTGAATACTGCAGCAACACGTTTTAACAAGCCACAGATTTTGACAAAATGAACAGCAGCCGGCCAACTTTCCTGCACAAATTTGTTGAAAAACTTTTTTCCTTTATTGTTGTGGCCTCCATGTGAGGAGGAACCACACAACAATATGTCCCTCTTGGCTTAAGATGGTAATCAAAAGCTTCTTCTGATGAGTTACTTTATTTCTTATTCCATATTCACGTATTATTATTATTATTTTGCCGTTCGCGAGAGAGAGTTGCTGGTGGTGAGCGTTTGTGAGGGAAGATTGGCCTAATAATTGAGTTATTAATCACATCTGTCAGATGAATTGACTGTCAAGATTAAATGTGCTGAAATTTGCATGAATTAGAACCAACGGTTTAACTTATATACAAAAAGCTTTTCGATAAGTCAAACGGGGATGTAGCTCAAATGGTAGAGCGCTCGCTTTGCATGCGAGAGGCACGGGGTTCGATCCCCCGCATCTCCACTTGCATTTTTTGTTTGTTTTATTAATGCACCTAAACTAATCTAATTTTTTTATAACTTCGACTAATTTCTTTATTGCAAAATTGATTATCCATAACCAATTAACCTACCACCAGGATTGAATAAATAGATGCTATAATCAAAATTGGATGTTTTTTCTTTTGATAGTTCAATGTATTATATAGCTAATATTAATTTACAAATGAACACATAACAAATCACAATGCTCATTTTATTTCACTTGCTGCAAGGGCGAACTTACATATCGGCCAGCTCGGGCTGCCGCCCGGGGCCGATTTTGGGACACCACAGAAAAATTATTTTCGTCAAGGCCTAAATAGATTCTTGCAATATTTCTAAGGAAAGCTCTTGCAAAAATTCACTAAGGCCAGGATCCTTGTCATACTTAGTTAGTTTCGTGCAAGTGTTTTTGTGAAGGAAAAATTAAACAAATATCCCAAAGTAATGAACCTTAACTCACCGTAAGATTTCCGCAGGGGAGTACACAACACAATTACGGTGGACAGGAGTGATAGAGTAATTCCATGGGAGAAGACAAACTTTATGAGTAAATGGGGAGAAACAAGAAGGCGTTTATAAGACTATCCGCAATGGGAGGAAAATTTCTGTCCCATTTTTTGTGGGAACTGGTTGCCGGTTCCCACCAATTTCACTTTATGTGTTGTCCATGGAAAATAAATTTTAGAAGGTGGGTGAAAGATCCACCTTCAACTCAAAAATAATTCTATATTTAATTTAAAAATTGGATTAATAGTTAAAAATGGATAATATAGATAATATATGTATGACTAAGTTTAAAGTTTGTAAATTTTATAAATTTTATAAATAAGGTGTAATCCAAATATAGATAATAGGGAGAGGTTATATGCCCCCTCAAATACCCCATAAATTACCCCCCACCTCTACCATTAAATAACAGAGGTTTAGATGGTTCAGATTTATTTTTTTAAAAAGTCACATGACCTAAATTAAAAAGTCACATGACACCAATTAAATTTTGCGTTTTTATTTTTATTTTTTATATTTCAGTTTTTAATTCTTAATAAAATGTAATAAATTTTATAAATTGGAATATTAAAAATGTTTAACCCAAATTCTAAAAAACCGAAAGGCTAAACTTTATTTAACGACGACAATTAATATTACGGCGGCTTTGCCGCCGAAAAACTAAAACCCTATATGATGAACCCAAACTCAAAAACCCGAAATGCTAAACCTTATTTAACGAAGACAATTAATATTACGGCGGCTTCGCTACCGAAAAACTAAAACCCTATATGATGAACCCAAATTCTAAAAAATCGAAATGCTAAACTTTATTTAACAACAATTAATATTACGGCGGCTTCGCCGCCGAAAAGATAAAACCAACCCAAACTCTAAAAACCTGAAATACTAAACTTTATTTAACGATAACTATTAATACTACGGCGACATAACTCAATACCCGTTTTTCCTTTTTTTTTGTTATTTTTCCTACTTGCTCAATACTGAGTTTTTCCTATTTGCTCAATACCCAATTTTTTATTAATTTTCCTAATCGTCAGTTTTCGTTCTCTTTCATTCTTGCTTTCTTTTTCCTTTTGTTTTTAATTTTTACGTTTTTTTGTTATTTTTCTTAATGGTCACGTGAGTTTTAATTAGAGGCTTTTTAAGTTTGACAAATCTCAACCAGTCAAACATGTCTAATCTAAAGGTGTGAGTGGGGGTAATTTAAGGGGTATTTAGGGAGTTGGGGGTAGGTGCAGTGCATCAAACACTGCACCACTATGCGGTGGCCTCCTGCGTCGTCGTTTAGAGGCCACCAACCAGATTAGTT
>JAOYMZ010032825.1:0-16352 GCA_025802335.1 Pinguicula primuliflora | reverse complement strand
AATATATTGTAATAATAAGAATATTGCATAAATTTAATATTAATAATTAATATTCGCGTAATTAAAAAATTTAACTATATATTAAAAATACCTAAACCTTGAAAAGCTTTATTGTAGTTTTAATCGATCCGCTGCTGTCGAATAAGCTCTTCCTTGCCAATTAAAGATGTGTTGTTTGGTCTGTGGTGTTGAAAAACGATGGGGGTAGGGGGGATTAACCCGCGCGGCTATGAGACGTTTCGCGCCCCACCTAAGAATGGGTGCGAAATCCCGTGCGGATGGAATCCGCGCGGCTTCCATCCGCACGTCCTCCTTAATGACGAATTAAGGAAGGCGCGCGAAAGGAAGTCGCGCGGATGCTAATCCACGCGGATTCCATCCGCACGAGACCCTGCCGTGCTGATACAAACCGCACGGCAGGACAATTTAACAACGAAGTCGAATTCATAGGACACAGTTACAAATTTTCCATCTTAACTAATTCGACTGCTGCAGATTCCAGGTCCTCCCATCCCACCTTTCCCGCAGTATTTATAAATTTTCCGCATCATTCCATTTTCCGACGAAACCAAACCACGCGTCTTGGCAGTGCCCATCGGGATTGATTTGCTGCAGATGTAGCATATGCTGAATCTCACATTACCATAAACACTTAAAGAAAATAACAATGAGAAACAATCCATAAAGACCTATCAAGAAAAAAAAATCCATAAAGTGCAAATCCCCTAAACCATAAACAAACCAAAAAATGCTATAAAATTAAGTACACGGATTTATAAATAGTGTCACATTTCTGTAAATAAATGGTCAATTCTGTTTATCAAAAATAAAATATGTGACGGATCTCAAAATAGTGTCAATGTGAGAATTTTGATACCGAATTTTAAAAGGGACGCTGCTACGTGAATCGGGCCCGGGGCCTGGTTCACCTAATAGAACTATCCGAATTTTTTTTTGATTTCGTGGTTAAACCCTAAACTCTAAACCGGGTACCATATATTTTAATGGTATAAATTGTATAATATAAATATAAAATATTACTAATGATTTTTTATTTTTTACTAATTATTTTATAAATTATTACAAATTAATTTATTTTTATTATTATTAAGATAAAATTAATTATAATTACTAAATTGCTCTGTTCGAGAAGTAGGTCGCTTATGTCGTATAGGTACCGCCTAAGCGATAGTATGTCGCTCTCCGCCTCGCCCGAATTACCGCTTAGGCCGCTTAAAAACCCGCTTAGGCGGGTGACTAGGCCACTTAGGCGCTGAACAGCCTCTGACCGCCCTAGGTTCGCTTAGCACTTTCTCGAACACTACTAAATTATCATTGTAATGGGGCCGACGGTCCAGTACAAACCAACCCCGGTACACAAACGATTTCCGTTTTAAAAGCAGCATGTGAAATCATCTTATGTTTGCTCAGAATTGGGCCGGCTTGTTATTATTCACTGTCCAGCCGAGCCCATGGCTGTAAACAATGCTATTTTAAGTGTGCTCCCAATATTTTCGCTGCCAGAGAAAATTGATCCGAAGTCCAAATATTCTCTCTCCGCGCTTCTGCTTATTCATCGCCGTTCGCCTGCATCTCGTCCGTGCCATTTCGCGGCTCCAAGTGCGCGGTTTCTTTTGAAGGTAGGTGGTAGATTGATAAATGCTTTAGCCTCCTTGTTTTAGTTTATTTGTTCCGCGGGATTTCTGGATGTGATGCCTTTAGTATTTTTTACTTGAAACCCTAATTGCTTAAATCGTTGAACAAGTTTAATCTGTAATTTTACTCGGATTTAAATTCTTGGAGCATGCATCCCTGGACTGATATATCAAGGTCTGGTTAGTTGATGATCTTTGTGATGATGATGTCGGTTTATTATTGTGTGGAATTCAAAAACTTTAGGTATTTATTTCCATTTCATATTATATGATTTGCAGGTGGTGCTAATTCGCATTGGCAATCTGCTTCTGTCAATCATCTCTCTTGCTGGCTATGGAAGCGGAGTACACTGATTCTGGGCATGGGAGAAGTGATGAGATGCATGAAAAAGATGGCATGCCCTCGAGGGAAAGGAGGAAAGGAGAATTTGACGACTTTCCAGAAATTGAGTCTGATAAAGTGCAGGTATCCAGTACGCATGTAAGCAAACCGAAAAGGAAAAGAAGTGAGCAAAGGGATGATAAAGAGCATAAGAGCAGGGATCACGAAAAGTCAAACGCATTTGATGCGTTGAAGGATAGGGAAAATGAAATTAAAGATTCTAGTAAAGATCGACCTTCTAGCAGGGATCGGAAGAAAGAGGATAGAGATGAGCGAGAAAAAGATAAGTCCAGGGGTAAGGAACGCGAGAAGGATACTGATCGTGGGAAGCAAAGGGAAAAAGAGACCGATAAGGAAAAAGAACATAAGAATAAGGAAAGGGAGAAAGAGAGAGATCATAGGAGAGACAAAGAGCTCGGAAGAGCTGGTGAGAGAGTAAGAGATAAAGAGAAGAACCGAGATAAGGATAAAGATAGAGAGAAGGACAAGGAGAGGGATAAAAGAAAGGACAGAGAGCAAGAGACAGATAAGGAAAGGGTAAGGGAATATGGTAGAGATAGAAGTAAAGATTCAACTGAAAGGGAGACCGGAAAGGATAGAAATAGAGAGAGTGAAAAGCAAGTAGATCAAGAAACAGGCAGGGCAAGAGAACGGCATGGAAATAGTCTTATACAGGCAGACAAGACCAAGGACGTCGATAAAGATGATTTATCTTTATTAGGCGAATCTTCTCGAGATGGTCAATCTTCCATGGAGCAAGGTGGCAACTCTAAGCATAATAATGATTCAAAAATTGTCAATCGGGATGAGAAGGCTGATGCATCAACACTGGAGATAGAGGGGCGCATTTCTAAGTAAGTTCAATGTTGCTTGGTTATTAGAATCACTTTATGGCACAATTAATTAGAAGGTTGTTTCCTTCATCACTAAATTTATTGTTACCTTACCTTTAACATGTTTATAAAAATGTTAATAGACTTTTTAAATAAAACATCGACAAGAGAAATAAGTATCTACCTCGTTTCTAGCCAGTTATAATATCTGAAGTTAATCTCGTGAAAAAAATAGGAAGAATGCTATTTTATTGATCTATTTGGCTTTTTTATTTATATTAATCATTTGAGTCCTTGATTTTACTGATACACTCCTAACGACCTTTCGTTTTGTAATGAAATTGAAAACCTTTGGATGTTGCTTAACGCTTGGAATTAGCCCAATACTGCATAAGTGATTGATTTATCAAAAAAATTCAAACCCTTTACGTGAGTACTATTGGAATGGTCCGTCATTAGAGATATTCCAACAGGTGTCTCCAATGGTACTATAATTCCTAATACTATCCCCCCTCCCTACATTCCCTAAACAACCAGTGTTCATGCTGTTGTATTCAATACTTTTAAAGTGTTCATGCTGATTTACTTTGGCATCTTTTTTCAAATTTGAATCTGGCTGTATTTCAACTGGAACGGGTGAATTGTGGGAACATTGTCTATTCTTTTTCTTCGCTGGATTAAGGACGCTATTACTCACTTCAATGTGTGTTTATTTTGTTCCCTGCTGTAAAATAACCCTCAAGGTCCCAGTTTTATGGATACAGACATCATAGATCAGGCTATTTATTCTGTTATTTGTTACCAGAATGAAAGAAGAGAGACTGGCTAAGTTGTCCGGGGGAGCGTCTGAGGTTTTAGCTTGGGTCAACAAGAGCAGAAAGCTTGAAGAGAAGAAGAAATCTGAGAAGGACAAAGCCTTTCAGCTTTCTAAAGTTTTTGAAGAGCAGGAAAACATGAATGATGGAGATAGTGATGATGAGGCTCAACACATGTAACAACTTGGTGGGGTAAAAATTCTTCATGGACTAGAAAAAGTACTTGAAGGTGGGGCAGTCGTTCTGACACTCAAAGATCAAAGCATTCTGGCTGATGGGGACATCAATCAAGAGGTTGATATGCTGGAAAATGTGGAAATTGGAGAGCAGAAGCGGAGGGATGAAGCTTATAAAGCTACAAAGAAGAAAGCGGGTGTTTATGATGACAAGTTCAACAATGAGCCAGTTGCTGGGAAGAGAATCCTCCCACAATATGACGACCCCGTGGCTGATGAGGGGATTACTCTTGATTCAACTGGACGTTTCACGGGTGAAGCTGAAAGGAAAGTGGAAGAGCTAAGGAAAAGAATTCAAGGGGTTTCTTCTAGCGTTAAAGGTGAAGATCTGAATTCTACTTGGAGGGTATCAACCGATTACTATACTGAAGAAGCAATGACAAAGTTCAAAAGGACAAAGAAAAAGAAATCTTTTCGGAAGAAGGATAAGCTGGGTTTAGATGCACTAGAAGCAGAGGCAGTATCTACTGGATTAGGAGCCGGTGACCTTGGTTCACGAAACAACAGGGAGGAACAAGAAAGGACTGAAGCTGAGATGAGAAGTAACGCTTACCAGTCAGCATATGCTAAAGCAGAGGAGGTATCTAAAGCACTTAGACTAGAGCAAGATAATAGAATGCCGACAAAAGCTGAGGATATTCTTGATGATGACGACCTTGAGCTTCAAAAATCACTGGAGTTGGCTAGAAGAGTTGCTTTGAAAAGGCAGGATGAGGGTGAAAATGCTGCTCCTCATGTGATGACTCTCCTTGCTGTCTCCTCTCACAACTCAAATGTGAATAATTTGAATTTAGATTCTGGAGGTCAACAGGAAAACAAGGTTGTCTTTACTGAGATGGACGAATTCGTGTGGGGTCTGCAGCTTGATGAAGGTATTCTTCGTTTTAAGTACTTCAACTCGTGCACGTTTGTTTCTTCACCCCCACCCACCCATCGTCGGCCAAATGGCTAGCAACAATCTGCGTATTTTATTGATGATGAGACACCATTACAGGAATGGGTAACATGCCGTGTTATCTCTGTTTTTTTGATCAGTTTTGTTATAATCATTAGATTCAGTGGCATTCGCAAGTTCTGATGGTAACACTAGTGGTGTGTTTAGTAGCAAGCACAAATAGGATATAGGTGGATAGGATTTAGTGGAATGGGATATGTTATTCTGTATTTAGTAAGATTTAAGTGGTTAAGTATACAGTGAGATTTTAGAATCTACAGTTTTACATGATGGAATGATTTAAAAATTTAAGTATAATTATAATTTTAACTTAACGAATTTTAGGATTTTTAGAATTTTATATTTTTTTGAAAAAGATATATTCGTATTTTTTTCGGAATATTTTATTTCCGATATATTTTTATTTTCGAAATAAATATTTGGAAAAAATATTTTATTTTCGAAATATATTTTTTCGAAATATTTGTTGCCCACTAAATCCCACCATTGGGTTTAGGGTTTATGTTGAAGGGAAACTACTCATGACAAAAATTCTTAGCACTGTTGCATCTATCCTTTTGCTCCTAGATATTTCAGAAGTCTTGTTCAAGGTAGATTGAAGTAAGACTACTCATGACAAAAATTCTTCAGCACTGTTGCATCTATATATCTTGCTCCCATTCCAGAATCACAGACAGAAACTTATTTGAGTTGCTTCTTCTAGCATGCTTATCCTTTATCCTGTCATTATGATGTTATATTCAAATAGTCTTCTTTGCAGCTTTATAAGCTAACCATCAGTAATCGGTTATATTTTTTCAATTTTATAACCTTTTCTTTTGCCTGTGACATTGATTCTGGTTCATTGAGTTTGATGCTCGTCATTTTATGTTATCAAAATGATGATGACACGTTTCTGCATTTCCGTTTAATTCTTCCTGTTTTATATTCATTCTGAGAACCAGTTATTTAATCACATTGTACTGTATTTCATATGCTGTCCTTTAAACCTTTTGTTCTACTTTATCAGAAGAAAAAAGGCCTGATGTTGAAGATGTTTTCATGGAGGAAGATGAGACGCCAATCACATCTGATCATGCTGCACAGGATAAAGATAGTGGCTGGACTGACGTAATAGAAACCATGGAAGATGATGCTCCAGCTAAGGATAAAGAGGAGGTGGTTCTGGATGAGATCATTCGTGAATCTGCTGTTGGGAAGGGCCTGGCTGGGGCTCTCAATCTACTAAAAGAACGGGGTGCATTGAAAGAAACTATTGAATGGGGTGGCAGAAATATGGACAAGAAAAAAAGTAAACTTGTCGGCATTCATGATAATAATGAAGCTAAGGAAATACGCATCGAGAGGACAGATGAATATGGGCGAATAGTAAGTGATATTCTGATTACATATTTCCTCTCAGTCTTACCTGGTTCTTTCCTAAAGTCGCTTTGATCTGAAAATCCTACTATTTGTTTTCAACTTAATGAATTAATGTTTTTGACCCTTGGTTTAATTGAATGAAATTGTTGAATTATGGACTAAATATCCATTTCTATTTTTTTCATTCGCCGTGTGATACAGTTGACGCCAAAAGAATCTTTTAGGCTGCTCTCACACAAGTTCCATGGGAAAGGACCTGGAAAAACGAAACAAGAAAAGCGAATGCGGCAGTATCAGGAGGAATTGAAGGTAAAGCAGATGAAAAATGCTGATACACCATCCCTTTCAGTAGCGAGGATGAGGGATGCCCAAGTTAAATTGCAAACACCATATCTTGTGCTAAGCGGCAATGTTAGACCAGGGTATGAGCTTTCTGTTATTTTTGTTCGCACCATCATCTAACTTATTATGTTGGTTATATGAAAACTGAAGCATTAAATGCTAACCAAAGCATGCTTTTTGAATAAGCCTGAACTAGTAAGACACGCCGGCATGACTCATATAAAATCTTTCGCCGGCATGTTAATTTTATGATCTTTCTATTGCTACCCGTCAGAGATGGGTTTGAGCTGCTTTTGTAGTTTTTGTGTTTTATTTCACCCATCACTTTAGGTTTCGTTCATCATCCATGTTAATTGGTTGTCATATGCAGGCAAAGCAGTGATCCAAGAAGTGGTTTCGCAACTGTGGAGAAAGACCTTGCCGGGGGCCTGACGCCCATGCTTGGTGTCAAAAAGGTTAGTTTCGACCGAGAAAGTAGTGTTCTCTTTTTTATTTTCATACGTGTTGCCTGCCATATATTGTATCTGAGCGTTTGCAGGCCTCTCCCTTGTTATTTTCCAGGTGGAGCATTTTTTGAATATTAAGCGCAAATCTGAGTTTGGTGGCAGCACTGCATCTGAGAAGCCTTAAATCAGAGCTCGAGATATTCGCCTTTTGCAGCAAACCGCACCTTTGTGTATTCAAGATTTGTGACTCTTGTCTACTCCAATCTGACATCACGTATTTTGGAATTCGTAACAACTAATTGCCCTAAACCCTAAACAGACCCTTCTTTTGTACCTTACCTTTATGAAATTTTTTCTTCCATCTTGTGTTCCACTGACTATTTTTGAAATTCCTTACGCCAATAGAAAGCTTAGATACATGGGAACTACTTAATTATGGATCATGAAGTCATTAAAGTCTCATGGGAGCGTGAGTTAATTTGATTTCTTGTGTATATATATTTTTCAAGTCACAATTGAAAATCTAGTTGAAGTCTGGAAATAAGTCTTGATTTTTTACAACATGCGCTAATAGATACTACTAGGGGTGGGCGTTTGGGATTTGTCGAATTTCGATCCCGTTCCGAACTAATTCGACGAAGTCCCGAATCAGGACGGTCATCGGGACAGTCCCGAAGTCTGAATTAAATATTTTTTAATTAAATATTTTTTTCTTATATATAATTAACTATTTTTTTAATATAGATATAATTAAATATTTTTTTAATATATATAATTAAACATTCAGAAATTAAAATTAAATATTATTTTAATTAAATATATTTGGTTAAGATATGTATATATATTTAAATATTTTTTTATATTTTATTATTTTTAATTCGGTCCGTTTTAAAATAGGACAATCCCGATCCCGTCCCGAATTAAGTTCGGTACCTGTGTTCCGAATTAAGTTCGGGACCTGTTTTTAGGGCCTGAACCCGTCCTAAACTCCTTTTTTTTTTTTCGGGATTCAGGATTCGAAATTCGTACCAGTAGATGATACATACATAAAGGCTGAAACTCATTACGTTCTTTATTCCTTATTCCGAGCAGCATCATAAAAACTGTATATCCGTTAAACCATTGTAAGTATACCGATCAATATTTGTTTTAGCCCAGCGTATCCCTATCAATATTGATTGAACTCGAACTCGGTTCTAAGCAGCGGCAAGCTGTTCTCTACTCTACTATACTGTTTAAACAAAGAATCAAACAATACAAAATTCGCTGCTCGTAGAAGATGAAACTGGCCATTCTACTCTACTTCAGTTCAGATGACTCGAGCACAGTCACCAGCATCGCATATGATGACCGAACTTCCTTCTTCCATCTGGTTTGCTAACTTCGGTTGACGCTTTGAATACTCTTCTTTGACGAAGGATGCAGCATCTGCAGCCCGCACAGCGTCCACAAAAGCTATGCAGCAACCGCGGAATCCGGCACCACTGAAGCGAGCTCCATAAACTCCAGGAGCTTTAAGAAGGATCTCATAGAGCTGAATAAGTGGTTCACAACCTGGTGAACATTACAAATCCTTAAGACCATGAGATGCCATATCTCATGTATGTGTCTCTCTTATGTATATAACGCATACATACCACTTTCATAATTCTGAATGGAACTCAAACCGGATGCAGATATAAGCTTCCCGAAATCCTCTATGCTTCCAGAAGTCCAAGCATCAAGCCCTTCGAGTGAACATCCATGAGAAAGGACGGTTAGGAGACGTTTGAGATACAGTTGTAGCACATATGTTTATGATATAATATTCTCACCCAGTAGAACTCTCTTGTTCTCAGAGAAATAGTGCTCTGCTCTTCTAGCAAGATGGGGCTCTAATTTGCACTGTCGAAATTTTGCAATCATGGGCGTTTAAATGGAAAACAGTCACGACAGAATGAAGATTCTTATAATATGCTCAAGGATTTAATCCTATCTGATTAAGAACAACAAAGCTGATAATTTAATACGAAAGAGCAAAATAACAAAATCATGAGTGCAAGAATAAGAAAAGATGCAAGTGACAATAAATTCGCAGGTCGTCCATCTCCTGTGGATAGTGACAATGAATATGAATGTGGATGTAGCCTAAGGGCAGGTAAAGGACGTACCTTGTGCTTCTTGTAAGTAACTGGTTCAACTGCAGCAGCATAACAGAATCTCATTACAACGGAAAGCTAGTATATATGTATCCGAACTAAGAAGAGCTATTTGAAGTACCATTAGAAAGGAGATCCTCCAGTCCTTCATTCCCAGAAGCCCTGCAAAGTTATTTCATAAGAGTAAAACTGAATATGAGAATGCATCGCATGTGGATTAGAATTTTATTAAAGCCAGACCAGAAAAGTAAATGGGGGCAGTAGTAACAACGTATTATGAGTTTCTTACTGAAGCAGAATTTTTGCAGCCTCTCGACATTCAGCGACTCGGTTATTGTATCCGGGATTCGTTATCAAAGCCTGCTTCAAGCCGGAAAATGCTAGTAGTATATTGAATTGCTTAGTTGCTCCAGCAGTATGATTTCCATTAAATTGTGGTGGGCGTATAAGTTTGTATTCTTTTGTCTGCAAGGAAGATCAAGCTTATATAATTTTTGACGAGAAGAACTGCAGAATTGCTAAGAATATTTACCTTGCAGTTCATGCAAGTTAAGCAGCCATAGCTTGATAGCAATATTGCTGATTGATCCAAGATGCCGTTCCTGAGTCCTAAATATTCATTTTCGATCAGCCTGCATGAATGAATATAGTACCGCAAGTCTGAGAAGAAGGGAAAGCTGACGTAAGTCCGGACTAGGCTGGAAATTTTGGTAAAAGATGCAAGCAAATGGTACCTAATCTCTAAAATATTAGAAAAATTATCTTTTGATAACGCAATACCCAAAATCCGGAGTGGATACGCAGCATCGTTGCCCATACAGGTTAAAAGAAAATAAGAAAAAAAAATACTGTGACCAGCTTGCTGCAGAACACCTCTCTAAGCTGAGAGGGTGGATTCCGATTATCGAATAGTAATTCAGATAAGAAAATTAGCATGCAGTAACAGATACTTATATCAAGGAACACCGTACCGATCATACTCAATATTCTCTGCTGGCGATACCGAAAGATTATTGGCACTTTCAAAAGCCAAAAGGTAAGCCACCCCAACCTTGTCAAATATATTTACAAGAAAACAGAAAAGGAGAGGATTTAGCAACTTTGCAGCTCTGATGATATGTCCTCTACAGCGAAAAAAAGGAGAAACCAAGGTGTTCAAAGGACTATGGAATATGATCTCCTCTAGCATGTATGTTATTTACTTGCAACTTGTATGGGAGGAGTTGTTGCAGAATGGCTAATTATGACAAAATAAAAATCAGGCCGCGAAATAAATATTGGACAAGAAGTGAAGTATGCTCACAGCTGCTGAAGAACTGAGGCCAGAACTGTCAAGTCCCCCAGCACCTGAGATAAATCCAACAATTCCCTGCATTTGCATTTAGTAGAATCATTCCATGATACGAAAGTAAAGCTAGATAGAGGAAAAAAAGAATAAACATTCATATAATATATACGTATGTGCATATGTGTACAACAGACCTGTTTTATATAGTTTCCTCTTCTCTGTAAAGCATAAATTGCACCTTTGGCGTAATTTCCCCAAGTAAATTCCTTTTGTTGGCTGGAAGAATTCTTACGGTGATCTGAGTTGTTTAAGTTGGTAGCATTTCCTGACAGTCGTTCCTCATCGACACTGTAACCCCGGAAGCAAGTAAAGCGCTCTCATTAGCAGGCGCTAAGGAACGAAAAATTGCATAATAAAAAGAAACGTAAATAATGTAATCTCAATCACCTGAATCTAACTTCTCCCTTGAATTGTCCTGATTGTAGTACAGTCTACCAAATACCGAAACTTTTAGTTCACAAAGATCCCTTATATTTTTACAGCATTATTTAAGTAACTTAACAACGCGATAATTAGATTTTAGAAGCGGTACCTGAGAATCATCAGAAGGAACAAAACCAAGAAGTATACCCTTATTGATTGTCATAGCTGAAACAGTTCCACCCTGTATAATGTCGTCAAGAGTTGTAAAGATAAAAATCCATCAATAACAAAGACAAAAACCTGAAACTCAGGAACAATTCTTAAATATTCTTTTGCAACAGCATTTGAAACAGATACCAAATTTTTGTAAGAGTCCAAACAATATTTGAGATCAATGAACTATTATCATTCAACAGTTGATGCAAAATACATACTTGATGGTCAATATGAGCACCAAGTGGGCAGATCCTATATGGAGATACCACTACTCTGACCTCCTTGCTGTCTCTGCCAGACATTTCAGCTACCTTACTTCTAATCACGTGTAACTGCAACAAGCACGTAAATGTGGCAAGTGTCACTGATGTTTATCGACAGAAATATCGAACAAGAGTCATGTTGTGATTTAACTTTTTCAGCCAAGATAGTTCTCGGATATCATACATGACAAAAAATGCTAGTTCGAAAAGGAAAGAACCATATCAGGCATTCCCGACTCATTAGATAAGCTGAAGGAATGATACATGCACTTCTCACTTCTCTTTTTGTGCACTGAGTACGGTCATGAGAGAGAGCACATAATAACTTTGTATTAGAGTACAATTGTCGCATACCCATTACAAACAGAAAAATGGACTAGTATATAATAATATACGGTGCATCATTCTATTGCCTTGGTAACTTAGCTTTTTAAAGTGTAAGCCCATATTCATTATATACTGATCCACGCGCACACACACGCACGAGCCCGAACCCACCGGGTTGGGTCTGTTACTCAATTTCAATGAGTTTCCCAGTACAGCTTATGAAGGCCGAGTTTCCATCACAAAATAACCTTCATGCATCCCTACAGCTACTGAAGTAGCCTTATAATCTCACAGATTTGGCATTTATTTCAAAAATAAGGATCAAATCACAAGCACTTTCATTTGTAATCGTCATACTTGTCACAGCCATACTGCTGAGTACGGAATTCTACCACCACTTGTTCACAATGTGTACTAAGTTGAAGGAATATGAAAAGCCGGTAACACATCAGCGTCTATATATGCATAGCAACGCAGTTAAAATAGCTGCAAATATAGATAATTCAATAAAACTGAACCAGAGAAACATCCAGCGTGTTCATTTACATTATAAATATTGGCATTGAACCGGTGAACCAATAAACGTCATCGTGGCAATAAAGAATTACCTCCGATTCAGAAGGCCACGACATTGCACCCATCCCTTTACAGATCAAACAAAGCCACGGAATTTCCAACCAAATTGGCGATGGTGATCTTGGCTGTCTCCGGTAGCTCCTTCAGATCGAGATATAAGGGTCTAAGACGACGTGCATTTGACGAAAACTCACACACAACCCCAGGTTCTGCAAGCCAATAGAATACTATCTTGTTTTTGGTTGATGGGTCATGGACATCGTGTCGTCAATGGTGATAATTTGGGACTGCTTACCCATAATCTGACAGCACATTGTTCGCATACAGCGACAATCTAAAAGTAGAAAATGAATCTTGGATCCACATGCGATGGCCTACTGTGACGCAGAATTTTTTTTTACATTTAAAATTATTTCGGTTTTACATCGATTTTTTTTATTTCAAAATTTTCGACTATTTTAACGTGACCAATTAGAGGATAACACTTCATCATTATTATGGTGTAAGTTAGCAGAACTCAACTTTTTTATTTCATTAACGATTTTTTTTATTTAGTCAGTTTTGTTTCTTTTCTTTTCTCTCTCCTGCTTCATAATAAAATTGAATTTATCCGGCGATTCGCTTATCGTTTTTCGAAATGGAGATGATAATAATTACCAGAGACATCATTCCCTTTCATATGATCTGCGACTTCATATAGTTCCGACGTACTTATCCGTTTTCGCACGGATAATTTTAACTTTCGACCTGAGTCATTTTACGTTCAGCTACGGGTCATTCTATGTATCAGTCACATCAATCACGGGTAAATTCAGATACAGGTCATTTTACGTTTTCGCACGAGTTATTTGACGTACCATTGGCTTCAACCACGGATAATATTCTAGTATAAATTTAGCGTAATCACATCATAATTTCCGAAACTTTGAAAACGACTTAATTTTACATATTTACAAAATTATGTAAACTTATCATTCATCCTCATTTGCCTGTTGATCGAAAATGTAAGCATTTTTTTGTCAACGTAGTAAAATGGTAACTAAATTAAAAAGTCAATTTTGAGCCACCATGAGCCTTCGCAATGGTGGAAAAAAAATTTAAAAAGTCAATAGTGAAAAATGTTTAATTTTTTTTTTTCAAAATTAAAAATATATTTTTTTTTCTTTTCAATTCACTTCTGGAATTCCTATTATTTACGGGATTGGAAGATACGGTTTATTATGAGTTGGGAATTTAAGATTTTAAATCAATTTTTTTTTAGTTTTGATTTTTGAGGTGGATATGTTGAACCAAAATATGTATCATTTTGATTTCGGTCACGTCTAGATGTTCATCTCAAAGAGACTTGAATTCCAAAAATGAAGTTTTGTTAGTGGTTTGGGAGGGTGGAGAGACTTTCTCATATACCAAATTTGTCCAAAACGCAAACTAGGAAGGTTTTAACCCATGTTTGCAGCAGTTTTTTGGCATTTCAATCGTAAAAGTCTCTTTTACACTGTTTGTGATTTTGCCTTTTGGCGTTAGACTGGCGATGGAAAAGTCCCAAAAAACCCAAAAGCCAAAAGCTCCCTTAGAGTAGCTTCTGGGAGGGTTAATGCTGTGACAATTTTGTAATTATTTAAAAATTAACTTTTAAGATATTTTGTCTATTCACAAATCGATAATACCAAAATATCAAAAAAATTTCCCGTATTATATCCATTTTGTCACACTACTATTTTTTTAAACTTTTGCTACAGTAAAGTCTCCACTGCAAACACTTTATAACTTCGTTATAAAAGCACCTTTTTTTAAAAGCCTCCTCAAAAGCCAAAAACAGCTTTTCAGTAGAATTTGCAAACTTAGTAAATTATGATATTCTCGCATAATCTTCCAGCATTGGAATTGAAAATAATTTTAGCTTCATCACATCACATGTTGATGATTTTGTCAAGCGTTCTCACTGGGATCGGTAATAAAAGGAAATGCTAATTGTACCTTCTAATTTGACCTCATTATTAATGTGCGAACAATCACAACTAGCAACATTCTATCAGATGATTAAATGGAGCGACTTACTCAACCTATTGAACTCAAAGTAGCAAGCAATCGCTGGAAGCCCGTTAAGTTTGGTAGAAGGAAGTTCCTTCTATCCCACCTGTTCTTTGTAGACGACTTGGTCTTATCTGGTGAGGCCGCGGAGGAGCAAACCACTACGATGCTACAGATCCTAGACACCTTCTGCTCATCCTCGGGTCAGATGGTAAACACATCTGAGTCAGTGATGTTTTTCTCCCCTAGAGTTTCCCCCAGAGAGACGTGAGAGCATCTCTTCTATATTGGGGGGATCAAAGTAGTTACAAATCTCGTTTTCTCACTTGTACTCGGGGTAAAAACAAAGTTGAATTAAAATCTATTCCAGATCAATCAAATAACAGAGAAAAGCGTGTTTCTACAATTGGAACATACCTGGAACCTTGAAAGCGTGATTCAACTATGTTACAATAGTACGTCGATGATTCTCCCCGAGATTGTTGTCTAACGGAAAGGCCATGTGGGTGGTAGATTGTTCGGATCTGGCAACAGAAAAGAGAGATAGTCAGTAATCAAGAAATCAGGATATACAAAATCGAAAATACGAAAATGTATATATGAAATCCTGTATCAATCGAAGCGCGGAAGCGTGCAGAGGCTAGATCCGGTGAGTAGAATGCCGAAAAGTAACTGACCGTCAGTAACGGGCTCGGTCAACGTCGTTGACTGCGTCGAAAATCGGAAACCAATCGGTTCAAATGATAGAAAATGTAGCAAGGATCAAAGATCTGGCGAGAGGATCGAATAAAGATCCGTAAAGAGCCAAGAAATCACGATTAAAGTGATCGGTAAGTTAGGGTTTGAGAGATACAGAGCGCCGCTATAGAGAGAGAGTGTGTAAAAGAGTAAAAAGTGTGGACGAAAAATTACGATGACATATGAATTGTGACACAGAATTTTCTAATCAACCTGTATGTAGTCCTTAGACATGAGACAGTGCAAAAACAAGCAGAGCAGAAATGTACATTACAATCTTAATCATGAAAGCAAGGCTGAAAATTCAAGTTCAGAATGTCAGAAAGCAGTATTCATCCCTAATCTTTCAATGCAGAACTTAAACTTCAAATTTGTAACAACTTTAGTACCCATATCTGCAGGATTCAAAGTTGTATCTATCTTTTCAAGCAAAACCAATCCATTAGCTACAACTTCCCTAATGAAATGTAGTTTAACATCAATGTGTTTTGTTCTTTCATGAAAAACAGGATTTCTAACCAAATTAATAGCCAAATAGGATTGACTGTCACAGAACATGGTGCCAACATCAGACCAGATTTTACATTATGAAAGTAAGCCACCAAGCCACATACATTCTTTAAAAGAATTAGCAAGAGCAATATATTCATATTCAGTAGTACTTAAGGCAACTACATGTTGTAATTGAGACTTCCAACTAACATAGTTTTCAGATAGGAGAAATTGATAGCATGTAGTAGACTTTTTAGAATCTAAATCACCTGCATAATCAGAGTCTACAAATCCACATAAGCCAAGTTGATCAGAATGTTTTTTAAAGATTAAACCCAAATCAGAAGTACCCCGCAGATATCTAAGAACTCATTTTAATGCAGACCAATGTTCAGGACCTGGATTAGACATAAAACGGCTAAGAAAAGAAACTGCATATGATAAATCAGGTCTAGTACTTACCATTGCATACATAAGAGACCCTAAAACATTAGAATAAAGCACATGTTCCATTTCAAGAGTTTCAGAAACTATAGAAGGGCATTGAGATTTGCTAAGTTTAAAATGCAAAGCAATAGGAGCAGAAACAGATTTAACTTCACCAAAACCAAATTTATGTAACACTTTGTTAATGTAATCTGTTTGATGCAACTTTAAAATACCAGATGACCTATTCCTAGCAATTTCCATGCCAAGAATCTTTCTTGCCTCACCTAGATCTTTCATTTCAAACTCAGATTTCAATTTCAGTTTCAGGTTATCAATTTCAACCCTAGATTCACTAATGATCAGCATATCATCAACATATATCAGCAAATAAACAGTAGCAGGCAG
>JAOYMZ010032814.1:0-16353 GCA_025802335.1 Pinguicula primuliflora | reverse complement strand
TCACAAAAGTATGTCTTCCGGTCTACTTCAATGAGCCTCTCTCATCTCTGCAGAAATGCTATGAAGATTTGGAATATTCGTATCTCCTGGATCGGGCTTATGAATGGGGAAAGAGGGTAAGTTGATACCTAATTTAATGATGGCTCTTTAGTTTCATTTCTTATTTTGATACTCATGCATGGAGCAGGTGATTTGCACTATTTTTGTTGAAAGCTTTTCTTTTTGTATCTCTTCAGTATTGACTGTTTTTTTCTTTTAAAATTGTTCATAGTCACTTTCTATATGGCTGTCAAACTGAATTGCTCATCATTTTTACCTACATATAGGCTTTGTGATATTGTAAGCATTCAGGGGTTATTTCTCAGTCAAGTCTCTTAGTTTTTTTTCTTTTGGTTAAGCCAGACAAGTCTCTTAGTTTAACAGCAGTTGCAAGTTGCCTGTGAAATTACTTGAAGATCATGCTGAATATAATAAATTCGTAGTGGCTCCTTGCGTTATGTGAGCATGTAGAGTATCTGGCCTTACAAAGACGGATATCTTCGGCAATGAACAGATACGGATCATCCATACATGTTTATCAGAGTGTTGTCACCCTTTAATGTCTGATCTTTTCCTATTTTATAGGGAAACAGTCTCATGAGGATTCTGAATGTAGCAGCATTTGCGGTATCTGGATATGCATCCACCGATGGAAGGATATGCAAACCATTTAATCCACTGTTAGGAGAAACTTTTGAAGCCGAATATCCTGATAAAGGCCTCCGGTTCTTCTCAGAGAAGGTTTAACTTAACTACACGAGCAAGCTACTTGTGTTTTCGTTATGATGCATTAACTTATAGCTGATGTTACTGTCCTGGTTGATTTGCTTGAGGCAAAATCTGATCTTTACTGGAGTTCCTAATAAATTGGCTTACATACCATACCACCATTATCCTACATGACATATTATATCATAAGTGTGAATTACGTGTTGGAATTTTCTATGAACTTTTGCCCATATTACTGGAAACTTGTTTTGATGTGTTGATTATGTTGAATGGAGGTGGCTGAGAATCTGATTTGCTCAAATTCACTGAATCCCTCAGTATTAACTTTCGACCTAGACGTATGTATTTGACTATGTTAACTGATTCATTCTCGTTTGGATCAGGTGAGTCATCACCCAATGATTGTGGCATGTCATTGTGAAGGCAATGGATGGAAATTCTATGCTGACAGTAATCTCAAGAGCAAATTTTGGGGTCGTTCTATTCAGCTGGATCCTGTTGGTATGTTAACTCTTGAATTTGATGATGGAGAAGTCTTCCAATGGAACAAGGTAATTACAACAGAAGTCCTCAGATTATTTACCTTTTCTTTTCGAAAAACAAAAATTCACTGACAAACAGACGTTTTTGATCAGGTAACGACATCTATATACAACCTTATTCTGGGAAAGCTATATTGTGACCACTATGGAACCATGCGCATACAAGGAAAATGTAACTACTCTTGTAAACTTAAATTCAAGGAGCAGTCCATTATTGATAGAAACCCTCATCAGGTACCCTTTGTGTAAATTCAAATCTTTTGTAGACCTGTCTTGGAGTAAATACTTCTGATGCTCCCAAGCTGGCTTTATTTAGTCAGTTTAATTACTGTTAGTTTATGAGCAGGTTACAACGTGGGTTTGAAGAAATGGCTGAAAATGATATGAGACGATGTTTGCCATTGCAGGTCCAGGGAGTAGTACAGGACAAGACCGGAAAAACTGTAGCCACATTATTTGGGAAGTGGGATGAGAGCATGCATTTTGTAAATGGAGAGTACTCCTCCAAAGGAAAAGGTCATGAATCTCTCTCAGAAACTCACCTCCTCTGGAAACGTAGCAAGCCTCCGAAGTTTCCTACACGCTATAATTTGACTCGCTTCGCAATCACCCTGAATGAACTTACTCCCGGACTAAAGGTGAATTTAGTGAAGCACATTTGGCTGCTTTCCATTGTTCAGGGTTATCAGATTGGATGAACCTGTGGCGAAACATGTTCTTGTTTTCAGGAAAAGCTCCCCCCAACAGATTCAAGGCTCAGGCCCGATCAGCGGTGCTTGGAAAACGGAGAGTATGAGATGGCCAATGCTGAAAAACTCCGTCTGGAGCAGCGGCAACGGCAGGTTAATCTACTTGTTTTGTTTTAACAGACTTTTTTGGCAGTTTTAGCTCATTATTTTCAAGAGCAAGAAATCCCAGTACTCTGCTGCTCATCCCTTCCTTTAGAATCAAACAAAGTTCTCTCCCATTCTTATGATGCATCCAAGTGTATATGTTGTTCTTCCCCCAGCTTGAACGTGCTTGTATGTATTTCCTCTATATCAATCAGGCTAGGAAGATGCAAGAGAGGGGTTGGAAGCCTAGATGGTTTGCGAAAGACACTATCTCTGACACCTATCGCTACATAGGTGGGTACTGGGAAGCTAGGGAACATGGCAACTGGGAAGCATGTCCAGATATATTTGGCCAAATATCTCCAGATCACGTTTTCGAAGAGCAAAAGGACTTCTAACTTATGGGTATCAGTCATTCAGACAAACAAACGTTGGCGAATAGGTGCTAGAGTGTTTTTATGAGGTGCAAATATTATGTTGATGTACTGTTGTTGTAGGTGTGTGTTTAGGTGAAGCAGTTATGTTGTTTGCCTTGCTACAAAAAAAAAAGATATGTTGTTTTTTGTTGAGAAAGACTAGGGCAGGGCAGGGCAGGGCAGGGATGGGATGTGGAAGATAGATACATATTATTGATTTTTTTCTTGGCGACTATGATGCATTGGTTATATATACACAGAGACTCGAATTTTCATAATTCACGATTCTTCCGGTGTGTTCTTCCTGCGTTGTTTTCCGTTGAGAACTACTCCACCTGATCCATTGAATTCGGGAGGAATGGTGTTTAGGTATTAATAGTAGTCTAGTATTCGGTGCCTAGACAGCTGTTGCCCAGGTTGTCTTTTTTGGCCCGGCTGTCCCACATCGGGGCTGGGCGGCCGAGGCCGGGTGGGTGCCCAACTTTTTTATAAATTTTTTTTTGCCAAAAAAAATTTATCCTTGCAGCTGTGCGGTTCCAAAATGTTTCAGGACTGCCCAACGCATTCTCGAACATTGGGTATTATTTCATATACAGTTTGGCTGAATACCAACAATGTATGTACCATACAAATGCACAGAGAACGAAATTTCTTTAAGTGAAACTCTATTCTTACGGTTTCCCCTGGTTTGATTCAAAATGGATCACATTTTGGTGCAATGCAAACTCTGTAGTTGTGTTTTGATTCTGCCCTATGTAGACAAGAACATAGCCGCTGCGTAATCTTTATTTCAGTATTATGAGCAGTAAACATTATCAATACAAACAAAAAATGCAAAATCACGAGGCCCAATCTCTTCCCTTTTTTCACTATCTCGGGCTCTACAACAATACTTACCACTCAGGCTCAGATTGAGTTTCTGCATGTGTCGAGTTTTGCTTCCATTTCCTCGTTTCATGTCAAAGCCAGAATGGGAAATGATTTGAAATTCTTGCTTTACCTGCTGGCTGCTGCTGCTGCTACAGAGTTTCATCATCATAATTGAGGCAGTGTCTTATCATTCATGTATGTATCATTTCATGTCTCTAAGTTTTCCTAACATGCAAGAGAAGACAGGAAATATCATTTTTGTGGATCGGATCTGGATGACTTGACCAGGAGTGATTTGGGATGACTTGATCAGATCTGGATAGCACCAACCCACTACCTTATTTTAATAATATTTTATTTCATTTTTTAAAACTAATTATATCAATCGGGTTTTACGAAAATGAATAGAATACTTACTTTTTTTTTTTTTTTAGGTAAATAAGTTGGAATAAATATTTTCGTTCTTTTCTATTATCCGAGAGCTTTTTACACTCCCGACTAATTTAGGAGGTCTGGACCCAGCCCAAAAGTTCCTATGGATTAGGCCTGATCAAGCGCTTTTGCTGCTGTGGCTTGAACTCGAGACCTCTTATTCAGGAGTTCACCTAATTACGAAGGATACTTACCTGAGGGGAGTTGAAGGATTCCAATCTCCGACGATCAGGGGATAAAAGCTAGGAAACAATGGAAGTGTTGAGGTAGTTTCGTTGTACTAGTTTGTGGATTGAGGTTTGCTAACCTACACTTAAACATAGTGATGTGGTGCAATATTACAGGTATTCTAAAATAATCAAAATTTGGATATAGTTATTATCAGTACGCTTAATGTGATCAGTATTTTTTTTGGGTGGATAATTTTTGTGTGGCGTCATCCATTTTTAAAATTGATTGCATAATTGGGAAGCTTATACATTGGAGATGAAAATCATCATATTCCGACACAATTCTGACGACTCTATCACTGTTTAACTTAGTTTTACATTTTTCTCTTGAATTAAGTAATCCTAAATAGAATTTTAGAAATTTCCGACGGCGAAGTCGTCGAAACCGTATCCGAATATGAGAATTTTTATCTCTAATGCATAAGCTTTCCAATTATGTGATAAATTTCGAAAACGAATGATGCCACATACAAATTGTCCACCCCAAAGGAATATTGACTTCCCAAAGACTGATCATATGGAGTGCTCCCTAAATATCATAATATATAAATTGATATAAATTTGGAGAACGCAATTTAAGAAAAATAATACCCCACCACAAAAGAGAATTAAAAATGATGTGGTCTCCAAATTAGGCTGTATTTGGTAGCATTTTCGAGTTATCAAGCTTGATAAGGCTTGATGTGATAATGCTTGATTATTCCCTTGCTGAGGCTTGATTCTTTGAAAGCTTGATACGTTATCACCTATTCGGTGTCGTGATTACTTTACCTTGATTACTCTACAAGGAGTGATAGAATAGTGAAAAATTAGTAAAATGGCTACATTACCCTTAATTTGATCCCCCGTTCAGTAGGCAGATTGAACGATTTGCTAAGGCCAACTGCTAATCAAAAAACCTGAGAATGGATCCGAATGGAAGCAGTATTCATAAATTCTACAAAACTCATACCTGCAGTTTTCATAACCAAAACAAACAAAAAACCAAAGCATAAGTTCAAACAAAACGTCAAAAGTTCAACAGACCATAAGCAACAATTCATCAACAACACAGCAAAAGTAATAACAGTGCATCAACAACAGACAACACAACAGAGATCAGTTTTTATTTGGAAGATCTTCGGAAACGAGTAACTGGATCCACTCTTCTCTTTCAGCATGACTTAGATTGCACCACATCACCCAATCATGAGGAGACCTCATTAACGTATAGTCAATTCTCATCTTCTCTTTGAAGATCAAGTTCGGGTATGTATCTAACTCTGCCAGAATGCTTCCAATTGATCTAGGTGCATCACCAAGAGCTTCTTTTTTTTGATAAGTAATTTGTTTGTTTTATTTATAATAGAAAACGAGTGTACAGTTTTACACAAAATATATACTCGGTTTCAAAACCCGGTTCGCAATATCAGATTTTGTCTTCCTTCTCAGCCCTTTCCTTCTTCCACAGGTGTAGTCAATCGTTATTGTAGTGATCTTGAGGTTGGCTTTGCTATCCAGTTTTGCAGTTTTTCTCTTCTCTTCTCCTCTGGCATGGATTGATTCTTTCGCCACCACCATGTAATTTCTTTGATCTTCGAGACAATTTGATCCGCCTGTGGTTCGATTCCTTCGAAAAATCTCAAATTTCTTGATTTCCATAATTCCCACGCAGTTGCAATCCAGAAAATCTTCCAGGTTTCTTCAGTCCAATCGGGCGGTTTCTTCCTGAGGAACTCTTCCATCGACGGTGCCACCGGTTCGGCTTTGATGTTTAGCCACTGATTGATTATCTTCCATGTTTGCACTGTAATCTCGCATTCGTGGAATAGGTGCTTCATTGTCTCTTCATGGCCTTCTTTTTTGCATAGATGGCAGTCTGTGATTTGTTCTTGATGAATTATCTTCCTTCGTTTTAGGTTGTCCTGCGTTGGTAGTCTGTTCTGTATTAGTTGCCAAGCGAAAATTTGGACTTTCAGCGGTGCGATCTTGCTTTTGATCTGCTTTATCTTCTTGTGTTCTTCAGATGTCCAGCAGTCCTCTGTTTTTCTGTTCAGTATCCATGTGTAGCTTGATTTAACTGTGAATGCATCTGTGCCGCTTGCTTGTTGATGCCAGTGATCTTCTTGATTTTCCGATAGTTGAACATCATTTAGGCTTTGTAACAATGTTTGCTTTTCATCTTCTTCCAAATCATCTAGCTGTCTTTTCCAGTTTAGTGTCCATGACCATATTCCATTATCCATTCTTCCCATGTCTTGAACTGTTGCTTTCTTGTTTGTGGTTTTCCTGTATAGTCTTGGATAGGTTGTAGCTAAACTTTGGTTTCCATTCCATGCTTCTTCCCAAAATAGCACCTTGTCTCCTTTCTGCACTTTTATCTTCCACATTTCTTGATGCCAATCAGCACTGAGTGTTGCATATAGATCCTGCCACCAGTGTGAGGCCATTTTTACTGAAACATGTGGTCTTCTTCTTCTGCGTTGTTCTGTGGTTGTGTCCTTCATTTCTCGGATTTTTCCAATGTGTATTACACCTTGTGTTCCATATCTTGATCTCAACACTTTCTTCCATAAGTTATCTTCTTCTTCCATTAGTCTGCTTGTCCATTTGCTTAGCATTGCTAGATTGAACGCATTCAAGTCTTTTACTCCTAGGCCTTCTTCTTCCACTGGTTTGGTTATTTTCTCCCAGCTTATCCAGTGTACTTTCTTTCTTGTTCGCAGCTCATTCCAGAAATTTTTTTTTCTGCAATCTCTCAAGGTTATTTAAAATGATCCTAGGAGCTCTATAAAGTGCGAAATAGTAAGAGGGTAAGCTAGAAAGAACAGAGTTAATAAGTATCAATCGACCCCCTATAGATAGAGTTGTATTTTCCCATTTTTCAAACCTCTTTTTAACTCTATTTAGCACCGGTTTCCACATTTTTGCCTTTCTCAGATTGTCACCTACCGGGAGCCCCAGGTACATCATTGGCAACTGATTGGTAGAGCACTTGAGATATTCAGCCATCTGCTTGGTTTGTGTTTCCTCCATGTTTAGGCAGGTGATGCTGCTTTTTTGAAAATTGATTTTCAATCCTGAAGCCAGTTCAAAATTCCTTAGCACCGCCTTTAGACATTTTATATTCTTCCATGATCCTTCTCCAAAAAACATTGTATCATCGGCAAATTGTAAGTGGGAGATGCTGACTTTGTCTCTGCCAACTTGAACTGGATCAAACTTTCTTAATTCCACCGCTTTTTCCATCAACAGTGAGAGGCCCTCTGCTATGATCAAAAACAGAAAAGGAGAGATTGGATCTCCTTGCCTGATCCCCCTTGTGTGTAGAAACTGTCCTGTTGGGCTTCCGTTCAGCAGAATACATGAGGTTGCTGACTCTAGACATGCTTTTATCCACATCCTGAACTCATTTGGTATGCCCATCTTTGTTGCCATTTCATTTAGAAAGCTCCAGTTGACCATATCATAGGCCTTTTCAAAATCCACCTTTAGTAAGAAGATCGTTTTTTTGTGTGTTTTGCCTCAGCCACTACCTCATTTGCAATCACAATTCCGTCTATTATTTGTCTCCCTTTCAGATACGCAGTCTGTGTTGGCGATATTGTTTCCTTGAGTGCAATGCTCAGTCTCTGCGCTAGAGTTTTGGATATTATCTTGTACATTGCACCTACCAATGTGATTGGTCTGTAATCACTGATTTGCAGGGGGGGTTTCTTTTTTGCTATCAGTGTTATATGGGCCTCGTTTCCCCCTCTGATTATTCTCTTGTTGCTATGGAACTCTTCCATCATTTGGTAAATGTCCTCCTCCATAACCTGAAGGAACTGCTGTATGAATTTAAAATTCAGTCCATCAGGTCCGGAACTTTTTCTGCCATCACAGTTCTACACTACCATCTTGATCTCCTCTCTTGTGAATTTTCTGATCATGTTTTCCTGTGTTGCACTATTTATTTGTCTCGCTTGTATTCCTGTCAATCTTGGCCTGCCTTGATTCTCTTCCTTAAACCTTTTTTCAAAGTGATCTCTGAAAGCTTCTTTTACTTCCTCCACTTCGCTAATCCAGATTCCATTCAGCCATACTCCTTTTATTTCATTCATGCTTCGGTTTCCTCTTATTTTTCTGTGAAAGTACTCTGTGTTTGCATCCCCTTGCCTGATCCATTTGTCTCTTGATTTTTGGCACAGGTTTTCATTCTCCAATTTTTTCAGCTGCTCAATTTGTTCTTTCAGTTCCATTAGAAAGCTGTTTTCTGGCCTCCATTCAGCATTTGCCTCAGCCTGCATCATTATGTTGTTCCTTACATTAATCAGCTCCTGTAGTTTATTGCCTGATCTATTCCTTTTATCCATGTTCCAGTTCTTTATTTCCTGCCTGACTCTTTTGACTTTTTCTTTTACTATGTACCCTGGTGTTCCTTCAATCCCTTCTTTTATCCAATTCTGTTGAACTAAGGTTTTATACTCTTCGTTTTTCAGCCAGCTGTCTAGTACCTGAACCGGTTTTGGACCCCAATTTATTGTCAGCGATCCAAGTTTAACTGGTATGTGATCTGATTCCTCCTTGTCTAATCCAGTCTGAATCCAAGTGTTCTCTCCTTGCAACCATTTCTCATTCGGGAGGAACCTGTCTAGTCTACTCATGGCCTTTAGTGACGTAAGATGCCAAGTGTATCTTCTTCTGGTCATTGGCAGGTCGCAGATATCCATTTTATTCACAAAGTTCCTAAAGCTTTTGACTTCTCTTTCATGTGTTTGTGTACTCGCCCCTTTTCTTTCATTTCTATCTAGTGTTGCATTGAAGTCTCCCATGAGTAGCCATTTCTGATTTTTCTTGCCTGCGTAGAATTCAATCAAGTTGCTCCATAGCATTTCTTTTGCCTCATTCTCGGCCGGTCCATACACATTTACAAAGGTGCATAGGGTCTGCTCATCCTTTAATTTTCCAGTGATCGCAAAAGCTCCATCACAGCTCCACATTTCTTCCTTTATAAATATGTTCTTATCCCATATACACAATAATCCTCCAGAGTATCCTTGTGAGCCAGTGTATGCCCAGTCTACGTTATTTTTTGGCCACAACCGTTTTACAAATTGTTCATCTATAGCTTCCTTCTTTGTTTCTTGAAATGCCACAAAATCTACATTGTTTTTCAGCAACATCTCTTTGATTTTCCTTGTTCTTCCAATTCCTCTCATTCCTCTTGCATTGTAAGTTATTAGCTGCATCTAGGAAACTTGTCGATTTTCTTCTTGAGCTCCCTGCTCTTTTTGTCCATTGTCAGGTTTTTTTTTCTGATTTCTCCTTTTTCCTTGCTTCATTCTCGGCCTTTTCCATTGTTATCAATCTTTGTACTTCTTTCTCTTCTCCTTCAGGGTAGCTTATGCCCAGGTCTTTACCCGTGTTTATGATCTCATTTGCTTGTTCTCTTAGGTGTCTTGAGTTAGTTGCAGCAATGTTACTGTCGGCTATGGATGTTCCATTCATTTCACAGCTCAGTTCATCAGTTTCTGTATTTGCACCTTCTGCTGCAGCTCTGTTTATCTTTGCTTTCTTTTTCCTGGCACTTAGAACCATAACAGCCTCCTAGCCTTGAACAATTCCACAGTTTCCTTTGTTTTGTTTGGCAATGATTCTAGCTTTTCTTTGACTCTTCTCATTCTTATTTTTCTGATTGCTTTTCATGACTGCTTTTTTCTTTTGCTCTTTCTCGTTTCTTCTTTTCTTTTGCATCTCTCTTAGATTTTCCATTTCATCATCCCCTTCTATGTCCATTTGTTCCTTTGAATTTTCCTTTTGTTGTTCCATTTTATCTCGAACCTCCAGATTTCCAATTTCCCAGTTTTGAGGATGCTTTTCTGTTTCCTTTTCCGCTGACTGTTTTTTCTCCATTCGTATATTCCCACATTCCATGCTCATATTTTCACCTGCATTCCTTTCCACTCTACTTTCGTCCTTCTGTAATACAAAGAAGTCAGCTTCCTGATTTTGTCCTTCTTCCTCATTTTCCACACCATCTCTTATGTTTTCATTTAGAGTTGCTTGTTGATCCATTCCATATATTTCCTGTTCAACTGTGTGTTGTTCATCTAGTGATTTCAAAGGACAGCCTGTTCGTTTCCAGAACTTGCTGCTGTCAGTTTTTTCCTTTCTCTGGTCAACGTTGGTGTCTTTGATTACATTGTCCCCATTCTTTTCAGACTCTTGATCTGAACTTTCATCACTGCTTGTATCAGCCAGATTTGTTTCGTTTTTGCTGCTTTTTTCTTGGGCTTTTGTTGGGTATAAACTTTCAGGAATTTTTCCATTGCTCTTCTTACTGTAATTCATTCCATCCCATTCCTCATTTATATTTTCGTTGTTTTCATCTGGGCAGTTTTTAGACTGCATATCCTGGGAAGTTTCATCATCACTGCTCTCCAGCTCATCATCCGTTTGGGAATTTTTTCTTATGCTTTCTGTTTGCTTGATCTCAGTCTCTTCTTTCAGGGTGACCTCATATTCTCTTCCATCAATTTGTACCCAAAGTTTTCCTTCTACATTCTTGTTTATCTCGGTCCTCACATCTATCTTGGCATATTCGAGTTGGTCCTTCTTTGCTGTTTCTGGGCATATGCGAATGGTTTTTCCTACTTTGTCTCCTACTTTTAGAAGAATTTCATCAGTCCATGTCCAGTAAGGTATTCCATATATTCTGATGCTTCTCATCCTGAATTTATTCGGTGCCTGTTCGGTCCAATCAGTTACATTCTTGACCCACAAGAGGAGCCACTCCATATCAACCCTGATTAACTCATTCAGGATCTTGCCATCATCTTCATCAAGAATTAATACTTTTCCATCTCCTACCCAGCAGATTTTCAGTTCTGAGTAGCCTCCTTTGATCATTTCCAGTTTGAATTCCTTTTCTCCTTCAGGATTTATCAGTTGACATAATTTACTATGTCGTAGCCAGGTTGAGTCTCTTGCTACAGTTTTGAATTTCAGTTCAGGGTCCCCATGTTTTGCCAGTATTCTGTGTTCCTCTTCTTGTTGTCTTGGTTGGCTCTGTGCATTATTCAGCTCTTTTCCTTTTTCTTTGTAGTTCATAGCAGTTTGTGGCCTTGTGTTTCTGTTTCCATTGAGTGTCTGAATGTATGACTGGTTTGTTCTTTGGCTATTTTTCTGGACTGGATATGCGTATTTCTGCTCTCTTACTATTTCTCCCATTCTTTGTTTTGCATCATTTTGTTGACTTCCTTTCTCATATCTCGCCAGGTTCGATCTGAGTCTGAATGTTCCGATCCATAGCCCATTCAGTCGAGATAGGATTTCACCCACAGTGTCTTTGCCAGTGTATAATGCAAAGCCAAACGGTAAGCCCAACTTAGACTCTTTTCTTGCCACGGAGAAATCTATCAGAGTTCCTTGTTCACTCAGGACCTTCTTGAGATCATCAGGATGCATATCTTTAGGGAAGTTCATCACATAGAAAGTAATGCCATCCTTTTGACTGACCTGCGATTTTTTCTCAACAGCATCTACCATAGAAAGTCGATTGAATACATTAACATTGTCTTTCGACGTGCTCGCCTTATCTCTATTCCCCGTTATAGAGTTAGGGTTATCTTTGGGTACTTCCTTACTTGGCAACTCTTGGTTTTCTACAGGTTTTCCCTTGTTGAGCTCACTTCTAATCGTATACGACCGCCAGGGAAATGCAGTCAGGTTGGGGGGCATCCTGTTTGGTTAAAGGTGAAAGGATGGCTGCGTGTGTTCGTGAAGAAGTTTTTGTGGAGTTACTCTGTCATGCCTTCTGCGCCAACAGAGGTGAAGAGTTTGTGAAGCTTACCTTGTTCGCCGTTCGTGGAGGATGCCGGCCGTACTGTCGGACGGTCAGTTTGATCCCTGACTCGTCGGCGACGGCTAACCTCAAAGTGCGCGCTTCAAATCTCTTTTCCCGCTCAGCGAAAATTCAGGGTGACCATGTAAAATATTGACCTTAAACGGTATGTTATGAGTGCTAAAATAATAGTTTCAGATCATCATATCAAAATCTTTAAGGAACCGATGATAGATTTTGGTTTCGGCGGCTTCGCCACCCAAAAAATTAAAACTCTATTAAATATAAATTTTAAGAGCAACAAACTTAACACTAACCTTAAAAGGTGTGTTACAAGCGCCAAAATGAAAGTTTAGGAATGGTTCATAAATCGAATTTCATGTGTCAAAATTTTTAAGGAATCGGTTACAAATTTAGGTTTCGGCGGCTTCACTGTCCAAAAAATTTAAACCCTAATAAATGAGTATTTTAATAGTAATAAACTTAACCCTAAACTTAAATAGTATGTGATTGCCAAAATGAAAGTTTAAGACTGATTCGTAAATCAGAATTCTCGTGTCGAAATTTCGACAATCTAAAATGACCTAAGAAAATCTATACAATTTCGTTGATTGTTTTTGATAATTTTGGATTCTATCTTATGGTGAAAATTAACCAACATTTGTTTGTCATTAAATTTTATAAATTACACATCCCCTTGGCTTTTTAACTACATAAATGCTAAATGTACAGAAAAAAAGTACACTGAATTTCGGTACCCTGTCCTTTTTGGCACTTTTCGATCGTCGAAATAAAAAATAAGACCGATTCTAGAATCATCATGTCGAAAGACGAAACGGTGTGGGAACCGGTCTTAAATTTTTATTTTGGCCCTCGTAACACACCGTTTATGGCTAAAGTTAAGTTTGTTAGTTTTTTTTGATAATGTAGCAAACTCTACCGAGATGGGTAAACCAACGCCTTACCGCAATAGCATGCAAACCATGTAAGTTTGTTAGTTCTTAAAATATTTATTTACTAAGATTTTAGTTTTTTTAGCGTCGAAATCGTCGAAAGTGAAATCCATGTTCGGTTCCAACATAGTTTCGATTGAGAATATTTCAAAACCATCTTTCTTTCTTATTTCAGCGGTTGGAAAGTGTCCAAAAGACCAGCGTGCTGAAATTCGGTACACCATTCTTCAGTATATATAACAAATAAGGGGACGAACGAATAATCCGAACTCCACCTAAATCTTCGTACGCTTTGTTCTAACAGAATCAGGAGTCCACCCCTGTGCTCGGGCCTTCCTTTTCTGCAGAAATCTCTGCAATGAACTCTTCATTGAAAGACTGACGGCCGCCGCTTGTAAACCAACAGACGAATTCAGCCATGGTGAAAACTGGGAGGTACGAATCCAATTTGATCGCTTATTCTTCTCCTCAATTTCTCGACCAGCCAGAAGTATTATCGCTCGAGCCTGCACAATTGGTTTTTAATACAACCACTGTTAGTTAGGGGCAATGATGAAAATATGTTGTACGTCTGTATATCTATCTCCCTCTCTATATATATATATATATGCTGAATGGTCCGACTAAATGATTATGATCTAGACCCTGAATATAGACCTTAGATTAAATTAATGCAATAATAAATAATCACAATTCAATGCTCAAGATTCTCGATCTGAACTATAATCATTAAGTCGGGAACATTTTGTTTGGAGGAGAAGATTTCTATTGATATGTGTACCTGAAATTCAGTAACATCACATGCTGCAACTGTTCCATTGTAGAAAATGGTGAGCTGTTTGTTCTCTCTGGGTGTCTTCGATGAGAGATTGGGGAGTGAAAACGATGAGGGAGGCACAAGTCGAAGTTCCAAGTTGCAGTTTCCCTTCATCTTCTTCGCTCTGTTTCTGAGAATTCTTGCGCAGGCAGAGAGCGAGAGGGCACCACGGCCAAACCTTGACGGGTTTTATAGGATAAATTCAAACACAGACACCCACACGGAAGCCTATTGAAAAGGGGAGGAAAAAAAAATGTGACGTAAAAACCAATTTCCATCACGTGTTATAGGAGGTCGATTTGTCCCCCACACGGCTTCTGTTAGTCACGTGCGGAAATGCTCTCCTCTAACAAATATTTAAAAATTAGTAGAACATACCCATCAGGACTTAAAAAAATAGAGTTATGTAAGTTTAATATTAATAGAAAAAAATAAGGTTAACCTTTTTTGAAATTTTTGTGTCAACATTTTTTTGGAAACCGTTCATACAGTTTGGTTTAAGCTACTAGGACATTAAAAAATAAAATAATAAAAATATAAGTTTAAAAATTAACGAAGCCTAAACAGTATCATTCTATATTCGAAATCAAATTCTATAACAGATTTTTAGAAAATTTTACACAATGATCTAAAAACATTGATGATTTTTTCAGCCACTTGAATTCGCCAAAAAAATGGTTGATACATCTACCATTTTTGTTGTTGAAACATTGTGATGTGAACACAATGCAAATCATAATCAATCATAAATTTTGATTGCAATTACGGGAAGGGACCTTAGGTTATTATTATTAATCACTCCACTTCATGTGTGAGATGGTAGGGTGTGGGATTTATGGGACATTTCTGACCATTGGATTTTAATGAGATCCAACGGCCAGAATTAAAAGATACAAAAAAATAATAATTCTATTTTCTCTTATGTCCGTGAAATTACAAGTTGCAAGATAGAATATTAGGTTTTGTTTCCTCAGCCACCCCAATTCCCCCTCCTCGTTCTGCTGCCTTTCCATCATAGCTTTCTTGATTTCAATCCACAATTCCTTCATTTCCACAGTCTTCGGATTCTCCGGATGAATTTCTGTAGATGGCCCGACGGCATTCTCGCCGGTATTGGTGGCTCCGTCATCTGAAGTGGCTTTGGGGATGGCAGTATACCCGCGTCGACCTGATTGAAAATTTTGAATTGTGGGGTAGGAATTTATTTTTTAATGAATTGATAGAAAACTTTAAAATACTTTCCATAACATCTCTGAATCTTATGCCTCGTCCATTTTCTTCTTATGCCATTTGTTTTCTTCTTCCCAACTCTAAGAAAATTAGCGTTATATTACAGACAAGTTGCTGCAGCGGTACTCATGAATACAAGGATAGGATGTTAAAGTCGATGCTTGGCTTCGGCTTGGAGCACCAGTTGCTAATACATACTTTGCTTCCCAGTGTTGCTAATAGGATGTTAAACAGAAAACAGAATTTTTTTGTATCTTTTAATTCTTGCCGTTGAATCTCATTAAAATCTAATGGCCAGAAATGTCCCATAAATCCCACCCCCTACCATCTCACACATGAAGTGGAGTGTATTATTAATGATGTAAAACCCATTACTTATATCATGGTTCTAAATAAAAGTTATACCTAAATAGCAGGAAAGTGATATATTAAATTGAAAAACACAAATCTTTAATAACTACTAGAGTATTGCCCGTGGCTGAAGTAACTGGTACGTAAAATGACCCGTGTCTGAAATTACACGCGACTGAAGTCAGTGATACGTAAAATGACCCGTGACTGAAGTTAAAATTACCGGTGCGAAAACGTAAAATGAACCGTGGCTGAAGTTAAAATCACAGGTAGCGAAAACGTAAAATTACTCGTGCAAAAAGAGATAAGTAGGTCAAAAAAAATTGGTCAAATATTTCCGATAGCGAACACGTAAAATGAACCGTGTCGGAACGTAAAATTACCCGAATGAAAATGGATAAGTATATCGAAACTATATGAAGTTGCATGTCATATGGAATGGAACGATTGCGCTGATAATTACGGCGAAGTCCGTTTCGACAAACGGTGTTCAGATCGTCAGATAAATTCATTTTTAACAAAATGTAGTTGAGAGAAAGAAAAAAGCGGTAAAAAACAATTAAAAAAATTGTCTTCGCGCATAACAGCAAAAAAAAACGAACTCAGAAAACGACAAGACAGCAAGAAAATTCCTGCCGTTAAAGTTAACTGGACGAAAACACTGAGCTAGATTTATATATATATATATATATGTGACGGCTCCGTCGCCCTCAGTTTTTGCCCTCAAGTCATTTCCCGCCACTAGGATCGCCCGTTGATGGAATTGGGCATATCGTTAGAATCCTTATACACTGAATTGCATATGTTCAAGTTTTGGTGATATTCCGACGACGTTATCACCGTTTAACGGAGGATTCACATTTCCCCTTGGGTTAAATAGTCTTAAATAGGGTTTTAGAAAATTCCGGCGGCGAAGCCGCCGGTACCGAAACTAACCATGTACATATGCAATTCAATGTATAAGGATTGCATATGACATGTGACTTCGTATGGTTCCGATCCATATGACATGTGACTTCGTATGGTTCCGACGTTCCGATCCATATGACATGTGACTTCGTATGGTTCCGACGTATTTATTATTTAATTATTTTTTTCTTTTTCTTT
>JAOYMZ010032793.1:0-16361 GCA_025802335.1 Pinguicula primuliflora | reverse complement strand
CGCGGTTGGATTGATCACTTACCATGGAGCTGCGTAACAGACAGACTTGGCATCAATCACGGCTGCTTACCATAGAGCTGTATATGGACAGATTTTCCTTTCATAAAAGCTGTACAAAACTGCCTATAAATATGTACAAGAAACATAGTTGCAACACAGTGAAAAACTGTTCTTCAACCTACTGTTACACACATTATCCTTAATCAAATGGAATTTAGTGGGAAAATGTTTTTCTAATCATCCCTCCTACTAAACAAGAAATTTAGTGTGATAATTTTACAAAATTCCACTAAATCTTTACTACTAAACGGACCATTAGATCGACATCATCCTCCAGGGAATCTTTGAACTAGGCAGCTGGTGCCCAAGCGCCTTTTCTAGTTCGGAAGTGAAACAGAAGGTTTCCTTGGGTGAATGAATCTTGGAAGGCCTGTCGCACCCTGCACCAGGCGGGAGCAATAAAAGAGTTAGAACCTTCATGACCATCTGGTTTAAGAGCTAGGAGGACAATTTGGCCATATCCCATTCCCCTTTAGCTAAACAGAAATTATTCATTGTTAGGGATAAATCACCTGCACGTATAGAAAATAAAGAAACATTAAAGGAGAGGCGAGTAAAAAAGAATCCAAGTGTTGGTCCAAAAGGATATAGAGTCATCATCACACACAACCCATTAGACACACTCCCTAGCCACTTCTAAATTTCTCTTAAGGTTCCTCCATAAATGTGATCAATTAATAGGCTAGACTTTTAACACATATATAAAGATACATATAATTTGAGAAGATAGTTTGTGGAAAATTTTCCTTGTATTTCTTCTACTCACAAGTAACGAATATATAGAGGGATACAATCACTAATTACGTCCCCTAATTAGTTCCTACAATTAAGGGATACCTATAAAGTAGGGATTTGTAGTTTGCTCCTTTCTTATTTACATATGTATCCTTTTCCTTAACACTCTCCCTCAAGTTTGGTGTGGGATTACCAACACCTAACTTACCTAATATATCATGAAATATCCGACCATTGACAGCCTTGGTCAGGATATCTGCTAACTGGTCTTCGGACCGGACAAAGGAAAGCATAACCACTCCATTCTCGAGTTTTTCTTTGATGAAATGTCGATCCACTTCAACATGTTTTGTTCGATCATGTTGAACTGGATTCAGTGCAATATGAATAGCTGCTTGATTATCACATATTAGTGGATAGGCTTCAGATGGTGGAAATCCCAACTCTGTCATCAACTTTCGGATTCATAGAACCTCATTCAGTCCATGAGCCACTCCTCAAAACTCTGCTTCTGCCTTGAGAGTGCGACCACCTTTTGCTTCTTGCTTCTCCAGGTAACCAGATTTCCACCAACAAAGTATCCAGAGGTTGACCGTCAATCAACTGGATTGTTTGCCCAATCAGCATCAGTATAAGATTCAATCCTCAAATGCCCATTCTTCCGAAAAAGTATACCAGTGTCAAGGGATCCTTTTAGATACCTCAAGATTTTCAATGCTGCATCCATGTGATCTCTCTGGGATTGTGCATGAATTGGCTCACAACTCACACTGCATATGCAATATCCAGACGTGTATGTGCTAAATATATAAGTTTGCCCACCAAGTGCCGATATCTACCTTTGTCTGTTTATTATGTTCCCTCCATAATTCTCAGTCCATGATTCAGTACCATAGGTGTATATGCTGGCTTACACTCAAGCAGCCCTGTCTTTGCAAGAAAATTCAAAATATATTTTCGCTGAGATATATAAATGACATGCCTTGACCATGATACTTCGATCCTAAGGAAATAATTATGCATCCCCAGGTCCTTCATTTCAAATTCTTCAAAGATATTTTTCCTCAATGTTTCAATTTCTTCAGTGTCATCCCCATTAATCACCATATCATCAACATAGATGATTAAATATGTAATACCTTGACTTCGACACTTCCGAAATAGAGTGTGGTCTTAATGACTCTGAGTGTATCCATACTTTTTCATAGCCATGGTGAATCGCCCGAACCAGGCTCTAGGAGACTGTTTCAATCTATACAACGCCTTTGTTAACCTGCAGACTTCGTCGGACCAAAAATCACTTGAGAATACCGGAGGTCCATACATATAAACTTCTTCATTTAGGTTCCCATGAAGGAAAGCATTCTTCACATTAAACGGGTGTAAGTGTCAGTCCAAATTTGCAACAATAGAGAACAATATCCTGATAGTATCCAGTTTCGCCACAGGAGAAAAAATCTCGGAATAGTCAATCCCATATATTTGTGTGTAGCCTTTAGCCACAAGTCGAGCCTTGTATCTTTCAATAGAGATGTCAGTTCTTCTTTTGGCGGTATACACCCATTTGCATCCAACTGGTCTCCTGCCGAAAGGTAGCTGACATCTTTCCCAAGTACCACTCTTGTCTAGGGGCACCCATTTCCACTTCCATAGCTTGTCTCCACTTAGGATTACTCATAGCTTCAACTTCATTCCGGGGCACATCATCGGAATATATAGCAGTAGCAAAAAACTCGTGCAGATTCAGTAAGGCTGCCCCTTACCATATGTGCCACAGGATATCTCTAAGTCCTCGAATCATGATCTGGAGTATACTTCTTTGGCTTTATACCCCAGGTAGCTCGATGAGGAAGAACATACTTGGGTGTCACGGGATCAACTCTTGCATCATGGTCAATCAAAGAATCCACAGAAGGCAGAGGATGATGTATTTACCTAGATATCCGTTGAAGAAGATAATTGAGATGGCTCATCCTGGTCTGACACTATCATGTCAATGTCGTGCTCCAAGGGCGACCTACTTGACTCCTGATGCTCTTGTGCAAGAGGCATATGAATCCATGTGGATGTAGAGGGTATAGCTGGTCGCGAGGCACATGAGATGCAAGCATCGGAGTAGTGTGACCCAAATCTAGATGGGGTGCGTGAGGCGCATGAGTCGGCTGTGGTGCTGACACGGAGGATACTAACCAATCTCTCCCCCTTACGACTGACATGGGTAGATGAATAATAATACTCAGTCTCAAAAAAATTACAATACATAGTGGTAACAAACCTATAGGTACAGGGATTATAACAACGATATCCATTCTGAAAGACCCCATACCCCACAAAAACACACTTTTTAGCGCAAGCATCAAATTTTGACCTATGAACTTTCGGCGCATGAACATCACAGTACAACCAAAAACTCGTGGAGTTAGTGACATAGAAGGAGGAACACTGGTTAAATCAGATAGAGTTTGAATTGGGTTACGAAATTTTAAGATTTGAATGGGTAAGCGATTAGCCAAATAAACTGAAGTAAAACTGGTTTCAATCATGCGGTAAAACTGGGTAAACTTGTAGAAAACTTCAGATTTATTTTGTAATAGGTAAACTCGTGTCATGCAAGAACAATCATAAATAAACAATACGAAATATCGTAATCTCTGGCCCCAATAATAGGAGTCGGGCCCTAAATATCTGAATGTACTAAAGAAAATAGACTCTGAATTCGAGTATGTTTTGACAAGAAAGGTTGTCAATGACTCTTTGCTGGAACGCAGGTTTCACAATGAAAATGAATATTTGAAAGCTTAAGAAATAACTGCCGAATGTAGGAGTGAGAGGGATGGCCCAGAAAACGATGCCACATCCAATTTTGGGAATTCGATGTTTCATGAGTCAAGATTGTCCTTCCCTCAGAAACAACTTCATCCACATAATAGAGGCCATCTCGTTCGGTGCTAGGTCCAATGATTTTCCTCGAATGGATATCCTCCAAAATACAAAAATTCAGATACAACATCACTACACAGTTTACTTCTTTCGAAATGTGGCTTATTGACAGTAACTTATAAGACAATGATGGGACATATAATCATTTCGACAATTGCATTGAGGGAGAGATCTCAATAATTCCAGCACTTTTCATCGGAGCATGGGCACCACTCACTGTTTGGACCACCTTTTTGTGTGTTTTCTGCACCTCAACAATATCAGCAAAATCATATGTAATCTCATCAGTCGCCCTACAATCAAAAATCCATTCGGATTTTTTTCAGGGACGGATTCCTTCATAATATTCACTAGGGCCATATCATTTTTGGGCCCAACAGCAGCTGCAGAAATATGATTAATATTGGGCCCAATTTTAGCAGTAAAATCCGGCCCATCCTGCTTATCCTCAAATTGACCAAAACATCATTCAGTAAAAAAACTGTGCTTTTATAATGGAGGGATATTCCTGTAACTTCACCTCTGATCTCCTGTTTATAGATATGCCTGGGTCGCGGGTCACATTTTCAGCGTCATGGATCCAGGTCTCAATTTGTTATATTTGGATCTTGTCTACTTCACGATTCCGTCCGTGACCCAGATTTACCATCACCATTTCTTCTGAGCAGTCTCGTTGTCTCCATATGGTCACTGAGGATCGTCTGTCCTCGGCTCTTTGGCATCGCCGGAGATGTAATCTAGGCGACCCTTTCCTATGATGGCCAACTCCATGATTCTGACCCATAACACGTAATTGTTACCATCCAACTTCACGTCGTGATAACAGGAGCCTCATCTTCCTTCTCGGATTTGCAGGCCTCCATCTAAGACGGATGTAGATTATGAGTTTGCATATATTGAGCAAATTGTTTGGCTAAGAAATTGTCGATTTCGTTTTGAGGAATGGTGATGCTCTTCTCCTCAGCCATGATCACGGTCTCTGCCGGAAAACAATCTACACGAGGTAGATGACGAGACAGGATTGAACCCACTCCGATACCATGTAAATGGGAGAATCTGAGAAGATAGTTTGTGGAAATTTTTCCCTGTATTTCTTCTATTCACAAGTAACGAATATATAGAGGAATACAATCACTAATCACGTTCCCTAATCAGTTCCTACAATTAAGGAATACGTATAAGGTAGGAATTTGTAGTTATCTCCTTTCCTTATTTAAATATATTTCCTTAACACAACCCACTTATTTTTCGGGATATGTTGGCATGTTCAGAAAAGGCGATGGGCCAAATCAGCACACCAAAAATATAGGTTGTTTCAAAATTCATCAGGGTCAACCGGATAAATTCAAAATGACATACTTTATTATTTTTAACATACATTTTTTAAAATATATTATACTTATGAACAAAGTAATATTTTATAAAATAAAGTGTCTTATCTATAACAAAATCAGTGAGTATGTATATAATATATATTTTTAGTCACTTCATTCCAAATATATATAGAATGATTAAGAGAGCTGATTAATTTTCAAGTGCCGAATGGTAGGGTGTCGAATGGCATCCTACCGTGCTGAATATGCGTCTCGGCCGTCGGATTACATAATAAAAACATTGCTATTTGATAATACTATTTTTCTAAATAATATTACGGCGCCTTCGCCGCCGAAAAAATCTAAAACCCTATTTAAATGCTATAAACCCAAGAGCTAAATATAAACCCAAGGCTAAACCCTAAAAACCCAAGGGCTAAACCCTAAAAATCCAAGGGCTAAACCGTGGTTGTGTCTCGACCATCGGATGCAGATCCGACGGCCGAGGATGCATATTCAGCATGGTAGGGTGTCATTCGGCACCCTACCATTCGGCATTTGAAAATTTGTGGTAGGGATATGGATTATCGAATAGAAACTGAAACCTGAAATCTACGCCGATTTTCGGAAATTCGGAGATGAAAACCGCATTAGATTCAGAGATGAAAACTGCGTTCGTAGATTCGGAAAATTTTCGAAGATCTAGAATGAAAACTGCTTGAAATCTCCACCAATTGGAAGCCTCTTTCGTACATTCGCAAATGAGGTGGATTTTTGGAGATTGGCAAATGAGGTGGGTGGTTTGATCGCATTGAGGTCGAGGTGGATGATCGATTGCTGAAGAGGGTCATGCCGAAGCAAGAGAAGACGCGATGGAAATTAAATCTTCTAGCAATTTTGTGGAACTATAGAGGATGCAGATAATATCCAATCAGATTGTGGCTTTGTCGGATCCGAGATCATGGCTTCGTTGGGTTCAATCAGGTCGTGGCATCGTCGGGTCTGATCAGATCGTGGCATCGTCGGGTCCGATCAGATCGTGGCATCGTCGGGTCCGATCAGATCGTGGCATCGTCGGGTCCGATCAGATCGTGGCTTCGTCGGGTCCGATCAGATCGTGGCTTCGTCGGCTCCGATCTTGTAAAAAGCATTTTTGGAGTACAAATATTTTAATCATTTTGTAAAAAATAATGGATACCTTTTTGCTAGAAATATTTTGGCTACAAATATTTTAATAATTTTGTAAAAAAATTATTAAAAAGTGTGTATTTTTTAAATACAACTATTTTAAATATATATACAAAAATTGCAAAAATTATATGTTTTTATTATAAGTTTTTATGGTTTTATTACAGTTATAATTTGTATAAATTTTTATGTCATATTACTCGTCTATGCATTTTTTATTTATTTTGACATATTAATAAATATTTTTAATTTTTTTAATCGATTTTAAAGTCTTCTAATTATTTTTTATTTTTAAATATATTTTTTAAAATTTTCATATTTATATTTTAATAGTTTATGTTAAAGATGAATACTTAAACAATAGTAATACATGATATTAATAGTAAAATAGTACATTGAAGACCTTTTTATTAGCACACTCCCAATTATGAGGAGAATAAATTACATTTTTCTCAAATCACAAGTAGGTAAATTGTATAAACTACAGGCATGCAAATCGAGTTTTGTTCAATCCAAGTAAATAGGTTTTACTCAACAATAGATAATAGTACCACAAATGTTACCATTACCCCCATCAGTTTTTTTCGACAAGGTTGTAATTCCATGTATCGATCCTTACACCTTGTAATTATAATGTTTATATGCTCAACACTTGAGCTAGTATGTAATCAAATGACAATTATTACCCCATCAGTTACCTTAAATGGTTCAAATACGAATGAATGATAGTGATACTGGCATGCAATTCAAACTCATTCATCTAACCCTAGAATTGATGACTATTTTCAATTGCAATTATGGAGTTTCCACACAAAATGACATATAGGTCCATTTTTCAAGGGGCATAAAGAGATCTGGAGAGACACGAGATGAACCAACACCATCACAGCTACTGTCGATTAATAACGACCGAGCTGATTGGGCTACTCCAGAATAAGGCTCTGATAAAGGCGACTAGTGGACTTCGAAATCAACCCTTTCATCTGCCTCCTCTGCGTGGAGAAGGGAGATTTGCCCCTCGTTGTCCCCCTCGGGTGCGACGAGGTGAAGCCAACAGATGCTTTCTGAGGGCGTTTCGTGTTACAACTTGGCGACAATGCTAGCAAGGTACTCTGTTCCAGGTTCTGCCAATTGGTCATCAGTGTTGGATGTTGAATCATGTCAGACGAATGGAAAACTAACTCGAAATCATGGTTGGCATTTGAGAGACCACGTTTAGCTAGACCATCAGCTTATTGGTTCAATTCACGGTTAACGCAGAAGAGATCCTTGATTTCGCTCTTTGACTGCAGGATTCAAATTCTCCGTACTAATTCAGAGTTGGGTAAATCATCCTTATCCCCGACAATTAGCGCGATGGTAACTTTGCTATCAGAGTGAAACTTAACATTTTTCAGGTTGGATTCGCAGATTGAGAGGTCTTGAAGGATGCCCCAGAGTTCCGCCGTAATCACCGAACACTGACCAATACGGTTGGAGAATCTGTGACATGTGGTGGTTTGCAAAGAACCAATGAAGCCCCCACAAGCTGCTGTTAAGGAACTTCGGCACACTACAGCTTCCACATAGGTATGAAAGTCCGAAGTTTCTGAGAGACTCACTAGATTTATTACGCAGAGGTACTCATACATGGGGTTTCGATTGCTTACTAACTGTAGTAGGTGCCACCTCTTGCAATCGGAGATTATGTTTTGAACAAGGAGTTAGGTGATTAGGAACTTTGTAACATAATAGCAGTAAGCATAGGAACTTTGATCACATAATAGTAGTAAGCATCTTCATAGTTTGAAAGAGAACTAAGAAAACGATAACACAAAATTCTTTTATGCTTGCATCAAGAAAAACAGATCTAAAAACTCCATAAGAAGAATTCATATTGATGGAACTTGGAATACTAAAGTAAATGCAGTCAAGGCATTCATACATGACAGTTTCAAGCAGCACTACTCAGATGAAAACAGTGCAGAGGCCCACTCTGAATTGGAATTTTTCTACTAAAGTCTCTGATTCAGACAATGAGGCTCTTACAGCTCATTTTTTTGAACAAGAAGTTACTGATGCTATGAAGCCGTGTGGGAGTGGGAAGAGTCCGGGCCCTGATAGTTTCAACTACAGATTTCTAAAACATTTCTGGCCTTTGTTTAAAAATGACATCCGAAATTTTTCAATGACTTTTGGATTGCAAGAAAATTTACAAAAGGCTTAAACGCTACAATGGTGGCCTTGGCTCCTAAGTGCACCAATCCCTGCTCTATATCTGACTTTTGGCCAATATCAATGGTGAGTTCTATTTATAAACTACTCTATAAAGTCTTAGCTATAAGACTATGCAAAATTCTGCCGAGGCTTATCTCTACTCAGCAAACAGGCTTCATCCATCAGAGATGCATTATGGACAATGTACTGCTCACTAATGAAATCTTGCATGAAGCAAGAACAAAGAAAAAAGGATGTTCTATTTTGAATGTTGATTTTCAAAAAGCATTTGACAGTGTGAATTGGAATTATCTTTGGACAATCATGGAAGCAAAATGATTCTGTGAAAAATGGATATTCTGGCTAAAAAGCTGTGTAGAATCAGCTTATATGTCTATTATGGTGAATGGGAGCTCTTGCGGTGAGTTCAAAATACACAGGAGTTTAAGACAAGGTGACTTTCTGTCACTTCTTCTATACGCTATTGCAGCAGAAGGTCTCCATGAACTAATCACTAGAGCAGTTGATTCTGGAAATTTGGATGGTTACAAGGTAGGAAATAGGGAAACAAGAGTCTCTCACCAACAGTTTGCGGATGATAGTATCATCTTTGGAAATGGTTCTATAGAGGACACAATAACAATAAAAAGAGTTTTGAGGATATTCGAGCTTATATCTGGGCTTAAGGTGAATTTCTCTAAAAGCAGTTTGATGTCAGTCAACATACCAGAGGATGTTGTGGCCAGACAAACATCCATTTTACATTGTAAAATTGGTACAGTCCCCTTTAAATATTTAGGGCTTCAGGTAGGAATAATTCCTAGGCTGGTGAGGTCTTGGGGTCCTATCATTGAAGTTATCTTAAACATATTGAAGGGATGAGAAAAAAGATATATATATATATCTATGGGAGGAAGAATCACCCTGATTAAATCAGTGCTATCTTCTATACCTATCTACTACTTATCAATCTACAAGGCTCAAGTGCAGTTTTAAAGAGATTGGACAGTACTATGAGCAAATTCTTATGGGGGCAGACTTCAAATGGATCCAGAAAAATCTCATGGATAAACTGGAGGAAAATGTGTTATCCTAAGAGGAAAGGGAGTCTTGGATTCAAATCACTGAAGCAATTCAACCTATCTCTATTGGGGAATTGGGGATCTAGATTGTTAAAGGAGTAAGGAAATCTATGGTAGGAAGTAATACTGTCACATATGGAGATCTATCAATCCCTAACCTGCAATGAACCAGACACCAATCAGTTTGGTGGTAAGACATTACCAAATTTATCCTAAACGTAGATTGGTTCAAGGCTAGTTACCCTATTCTGGAAAGATAATTGCTAAAAGACAAACCTCTAGCAGATGAATATCCAGATCTCTATATGAATGCAACAGCTAAGAACTAGACAATGACAGAAAAGGTTTTCTTTGATTATACCTGGAGAGTATGGCGCTGGAATTGGAATTGGAGTCACACTTGTTCTGGCAATGAATTGCAACAATTGAATGACCTTCTGCTGAGCTTGAATCAGACCCGTCCGCGAACAAATGAGACAGACATTTGGCAATGGAATTCACAATTTTACTCCACTGCAGAGACCTAAGAAACAATAATGTTAGTAGAATGAGATCCTGGTGAAATTAATGAAGAGTTGGGCAAAATTTGGAACAAATTTGTACCTGCCAAGATTGGAGTTTCTTGTTGGCAAGCTCTTCAAAACAGAATTCCTACCGCGGATACCTCAACTGATGGGGTATAGCGTCAGCCTCTATCATCTGCACTCTATGTCAATTGGAGCATGAATCAGTTCTTCATCTAATGCTGCAGTGCCCAATTTCCAAAATTTTGTAGGAAAGATGTTTCTCCTAGCTCCAACTACAGTTACACGATGTTGAAGATTTGTTGACCTTCACTTGCCTACTGCTTGCAAGCCAGTATTCGGCGCAGTTTCGGAGAGTTTGGCCAGTTATCTGGCAATTCGCGATGTGGTCGATATGGAGAATATGAAATTTCGCTATCTTTCACCAAGAAGAGCCGAACATTGAGAAGACGATGGAGGAGATCCAAATGTGATTATGGATCATATTGAGAGCTCATGGATTATTGGGTCTCGAATATGGGCTAGCAGAATGGGTTTGGGAACCAATGTTGTGCTTATGTAGATAAAATTGGCTGAGTTGGGCCATGTGGGCCGAAAACAAATGTAAACATGTACATACATACACAAATGAATACAAATACCTTAACTTACCAAAAATAAAAAAAGTTTGGAAGAGAACAATTGGTTGTGAAGATGATAATCATCCATTCCCACGAAAACTGATAAATCTCACTCCCAAAATCTCACCCCTAACCCACCCCTTTCCCAAAAAGTGTTCCTGTACTCAGTGGGCCCTACCACAAATCATGTGGAACACACCACATTTTTAAAAATGGGTGAGATTTTGGATGGAAAAAATCGGGCTTGCATTCCCACACCTAATAAAAAGAATCGAAATCTTTCATCCAAAAATTAATAAATGATAAATAAATAGAATTTAGAAAGAAAAAGTGTAATGTTTTTCCATAAATCTTCTTTTAGCATACATACCAAAAAAAAAAAAATCTTCTTTTAGTATTTCCACCAGTTGCTTGCTGTGCTAGTGAATTTCTCTGGAATTAGACACTTTTGAGCACCAAACAACAATGGCTGGATCACCCAATCCTAAGAACTCCATCACCATATTTGGAGCTGGGCCAACATCCGCTAGTCACTTGATAACCACCGCTGTCGCTTTCCGACTGGGGGATACCCTCCGCCGTCGTCTTCGTGTTGGATTCAACCTTCGCGCTACTTTCAAGGTAAATGAAAAAACCCGTATTTTCCCTCGGTAAATTCAAAAGCATGTACAGGTGGTTGTGGTTTGGAGTTGATTGGGATTGAATTAAGTAGTTTTACTTGCTCATCGATAAGATCAATGCTTTGCATCAGCCGTTTGTTGATGTTGAGTCGAAATGAGAAAAAATATACTCATCAAGAAGTGACTGGGAATTTGATCTTTTCCCCAGGTGAATTTTTCCCGTGCCTGTTAGAATTGAAATTCCACCTCTTTCTTTATCTTCACCAGTTAAAGATCGTGTTCTTCTAAACGTTTTGTGATTTGTGAACAAGTAAAATTTTACTGCTAATTTGATCCTCTTGGCTACTATCTGATGTATCACTATGAGAAAAATGGAGCTGGTTGGCCTTGGGCTTGAACTTAGTTTAGAATATGGACTCCTCACACTATGACTTGAGTATACTTTCTGAACAGAATGAGTCTGTTCGTGGTGATGTGTCTCCTTTCAAGGATTTGTATCATGGAAGACCCCTCGATTTTTTTGAATGGCCGTTGAAGGCTTTGTCTGCTACATTAATGAACTTCAGTTTCTTCGATGGTGGCAAAAGGGGAACTGGTTCCATGGGTTTTGGGAAACCCCCTCCCAGGGCATCAAGAAATCACTTATTTGATGGAAGGCAATGGACCAATATACTTCTAGCTGCTAATGTCTTGTAAGTAGCGGTTATACATATCGTTATCATACCGGGAGAGAACGAAGAAAATCAATATAGTCTCTGTATGGCTTCGTCTAGAGTCGTAAATCTCTTCTCTGAATCTTTCCGCAGGGTATATATTGCACAATCTCTATCAGATGGGAAGCTGTTGTTCTGGGGAGCGAAGGTCTTACTGATTTATTGCTCCGGATTACAAGTTTCAGTATCCATATTTCCCATCTTAGACATTGTTTATGCAGATAAATAGTTTCATCAGTGAAGGACAGCTGTGGAGGCTGGCTACATCTTCCTTTCTGCATGCAAATATTGGGCATCTGCTGGTTTGATTTGTATTTTGCATGAAAAAGTTGATTATGAGCCGACATAAAGATAAATTTTTTTCAGGTAAACTGCTATTCTTTAAACTCGGTTGGCCCTGCTGTCGAGAACCTCTGTGGTCCTAGAAGATATCTGAGTATATACATCACCTCTGCAATCGCAAGTAATAACCTGATAACCTACTTTTGTCAGTGTCCCCTGAAAAAGCAAAAAACGAAAAATGATCGGTTATCTGATCAACACCTTTAACGCAATCAGGTGCAGCAACAAGTTACTGGTTTTCTAAATCACCAGCAGTTGGTGCATCAGGGGCTATTTTTGGATTGGTACTCTCGCAAACTCAGCATTTCTATGTCTTCCAGTCCTTTGCTGTTACTTTTACAACGTTGATATGATCAGGTAGGATCATTGGCTACCTTTATCCTGAGGCACAGAGGTATGATCAAAGGAACCGAAGGCGATCTCAGACACATAGCCCAAGTGATCGTTTTAAATATGGTAAACTTTCATGTTATCATCTTCTGAGATAAGCCGCCGGTTTCTGCGTAACGCAAACCAAGATATTTCGTGCAGGCAATTGGACTACTCTCTCACGGCATCGATAATTGGGGGCACGTAAGTTGACTGCTATCTCTTTGAAATGTATGCGATTCTACATAAATCTCTCCAGCAAGAACTAATTTCTCTCAGCTTGGTGGTTTTGGTCTGGCTTTACTTTTCTACTACGAAGATCATTATTGGTCATAGATAAGATGTGCGCATGAGGGTGCGTATATCGTGTTTCTCTGCTCAGTTTATGCTTACTGGTATGCTGAGAATGCAGGTTGGAGGGTTGCTGGGCGGTGCAGCAATATCATTGCTTGTTGGTCCTGTATGGAAACTGGAGTCCATCTCCGGTGATGGAAGAAAAATATTTACCGACAAGGCGCCAATATTTTCTCTTATCAGGAGACATCACAAGTAGATGCTATAAATCTCTTCGAGCTTCATCTTATTTTAAAAGAGCCGGCAGGGAGTGAAACAGAAAGACAAATCACAGATTACTCATATAGGTACCTTGAAGAAATGGAGCTGTGTTCTTTACTGGAACAGGGGGAGGAGTTGGGCTACTATTGCAAGTAAATATGATTTTTATTTGAGAGGTTCCCACCAGATCCACTGCTAACTGAGGATTAAGCTCAGGCTACACCATACTGTAAGTCTGTAATAGAGGCAGATTATAATTGATGTTCCATTGTTATCAAAATCATGATTGGTATCCCATAATTCTATTCTATAAGTTCATTTATGCCCACTACTAGTTGGTAGAATAACATTTGGGTCCAAATTTTAATAATTATTTATTTATAATATTTTTATAACAAAACATTTATTTTACCATATTTAAAATTATGATATAATGATTATCATTTTGATTTCGAATGACAATTCAACAATATGCTCATAATATTCTAAATTTTAATCCTGACCGTCAATGGCCATGATTAAATTGCTTAAGTTAAATGGATGTTTAAATCTGATTATCGGATTAAAATCGTATGACCAGAATTAGAATTCAGGATAATAGTATCCCACACTCGGGTTGACCAGGATTAAAATTTCTCACAATAGTGTATATATAAATTTCTACTCTGTTATGTTCGCAGTACATTTCGTCATGCTTAGCTTCTACTTCATTAGCAGATGATCAGAAAGAGCCGCTACCTTATACATTTTGTTCTCTCTGACGCACGCAAGAACGCAACTTGTTCATTCTCTAAATGCTACTTTATGTTAGGAGTTGGGGACCGTCAAGTCATTTATCAAGAAATGAAGCATCCCAGACGCTTTTTATGAGCTGCCGGATGTCAAGAGAGGCCTGTACTATCTTTTGGCTTTGACCACCGATCTCCCAAGCCTGTAACCAACCTACTACACTTTTCCAGAAAAAATGTAGGTCAACATATAAGTCTGCATGTCCAAGAGGGGTTGGCATGAGCCTGTCACAGACTTGCCATGTGTGGCTTACCTCCCTACCGTGGTTTGCAGGCAATTGCGGTAGGGCATTGAATTTACCTATATCGATAGAGTTCCCTACGTTATTAAAAAAACATGTCTGCAAGCATTGGCAATCCTGTGTTATCCAAATTAGGAGAATAAATGTCACAAATACATTTAAGAAACATAGAGCCTTCCAGGTGCCTGGGACCATCCGTGCAAAATGTGCAGATCGTGTTAGGCTAAACCTTGAGCAGAGACAATCTACTGAAAGGATAAGTTTCATAAAAACACAATACATACGATAGGAGTGTATTTATCACAAGTATACGATAGTTGTAGCCTTGATCATTAGATTTAGAATGTAAAAGACAACAGTTGTTCAAACTCAGTATAGCATGCACAGGAGATAGCTTCATCAATGTAATTAGGGATTTGAATCTGCTACTCAGTTCAGTTATATGTTTTAATCACAACTTACTCGTGCAGTTATTCCACCCACGAGTTCCATCCCTTCAGATTTATCCTACTCACCCTCACAAGTCACAAATGCACTTCATCTTCAAAGTTCAAACAGTGAAAAGCTTCATTATTCAAAAACCTATATCTGGTGGGAAAGGTTCTTGCTCAGAGGTGAAAATAGAAACCGGCACTGCCAGTGCGGTGCCTGTGCGCACCGGCGGTGCCGCCGGATTTGGATTTTTTTTAAAAATTGTACTGTTCACCATCTTCTCCGGCGGTGCTCGCCGGAACAACGCCGGAGAAGATGACTTTTAATTTTTGTTATCAAATTTTTTACCTGTTGAACTCCTTAACGCCGGAGATGGGTTCCTTCGTTCAGATCTGCCCTCGTTCCGCCGCCCGGGTGTTCCAGATCTGGCGAAGAGACTTCTGCCGCCCGTCCACCGCCCTAACAGATCTGGCGAACAGATCTGGCGAAGAGACCGTCCACCGCCCTCTGGTGAAGACCTCCGTCCAACGCCCTCCGAACCAGGAAGAGAAGGTGAGTTCCACCACCGCCGGAGCCCTCCTTCCTCCACCGCCGGAGCCGTTACCGCGGAAGAGAAGGTGAGTTCCCAATTTCCCGGTGCGCCGCTTCAAATTTATCCTGCTCACCCTCACAAGTCACAAATGCACTTCAACTTCAAAGTTCAAACAGTGAAAAACTTCATTATTCAAAAACCTATATCTGGTGGGAAAGGCATATATATATGCTCTGTCATCTATGAAAGTGTACTTTCAGTAAGATATCAATAAAATGTTTTCCACCACAAAACACTATTCTCAGGCAAAGAACATATCTTAAGTAATACTAGAGTATGCCCGCCCATGCCCTCAGGGCACGGTTCCGAGAACTGAAAGCAAGAACAAACTGTAGAAAACAAATGAAAATCGCCGAAATCTTGATGAAGAATGAGTCTTTATGTTAGTTATGTATAAGCTTTTAACATATGATTTTAATATAACATAAACAAAATGATTACATGAACGAAATCACAACAATCTAAATTGTATATTTGCATTGTGACATAATATTGTACCATAGATGATACATGTTGTTTAATAATCAAAGACAATACTGGGAAATACAGTTCAAATGATAGCAACATTCCTATCAATCTCAAGACTCAAGAGTAGCAATAGAAAGCAGTACAGGTTTATGAAAATTTCAAACCAAGTGGATGTAGCAAGTTGAGCTTTTCAAGTCGGACATGTTGTTGTCAAAGTCACAGCAAGAAACCGGTATTATTACAACAACTACAGGCTTCAACGATATCATATCCAATAAAGCGCATGAAGAGTACCTAAATTTTAAATATAACCCGTAAGCATGTTGAATTCATCGAAATCTCTTTTGACTATAACTATGGAGTATGGACAGAAAAACATTATTTTTTCCATTCCATGATTCCACATGAGCGACACCAATAGAACATTTACATAGAATCCCAATTTTTGATAAATAAACCCTAAGTTTTCAAATGTCAAGAATGATTTGTTTGAAGAATCCTTACCCTGGAACAGGTATCTAGCTCAATCAAAACGACTTCAACTATACCCAATTCAGTCATGAACACAAAGGAAAAACAATC
>JAOYMZ010032782.1:0-16363 GCA_025802335.1 Pinguicula primuliflora | reverse complement strand
TTCTCGGTGTCCATTTATTTTCTGCACCTACCTGATTTCTCCATTATTATTATTATTTTATCCGCTGCGCCCAACAGATTGAACTTTCCCATCTTGTAAGGAGAGAAGAGGGATGGTGCGACTACTTCGTCCGACATCTCCTTCCTTGGTTTTCTCCGTGATTCTTCCATCTGGGGGAGATATCTTGAAAAAGTGGGTTTAGGGAGTACCGGTATCGGTATTTCCTTAATTATAAAGATTAATGATCTTAATTGCAACCGGTGTCTCATCAAAAGATCGGGATTCTTATCGGTCTTTGAAAGATCGGTGGATGTCAATTTCAAAAATTAGACGTCATTTTGTAACATATTCAAAAAATTCCAAATGCACGCAAAATAGCTAAATATTCGTGCGTGAAAAAACTTGTTAGTGTTTTGTTCTCAATTTTTTCTTTCTAATGTCTAATGGCGCCCAATGTTTATGGACCAGCAAAGCAAGTCAAAGATGTAAAGAAAATGTATACATAAAGTAATGTATAACAATGTTCTTCTTATTATAAAGAACTTTAATACAAATAAAGAATAATCCCAATTTGTATTAGCAACATAAAGCAATTTTCTTCTTGTTATAAAGGACTTATACCTATACAAATCTTGAAGATCTAACGGAATGATATAAAAAGACAAAGAATGGAATGTAATTTTACGGAGGTGATGGTTCGCAGTCAAACTGTCGGTTTGAGATGAGACCTGCATTTGCATCAACACAAAGAAAGGAAGAAAAAATCAAGAACAATGTTGTAAAATGGAAGAGAGAATGGAATGTAAATTTCAATTTGACATTTTGAAAGCAGAAATGAGTTGCAAGAATATCGGAACTGGATATCAGTATATCAACAAGAGCGCTGCTACATGGACCGAAAGCCGGACTGAATTTAAACCGAAAAGGGGGGAAATGACGATTTTGCCCCCTACTAAGCACAACAACATGGTCAGGGCCAGGTGTAAAATCATCTTTTTGCCCAATTTCGATCTGCGGTTTCGGTTTAGTGTTTGTCTAAATAGCATTTCTCATATCAACAAACATGCAGCCAACGTCGAGAAGATGGATGATTCTTTTGATGAAGAATCAAAAGAATCAATAGAATGAAGTAAAAGTGTCATTCAAATTCAAAAGAAGCAGAATAATAATTATCAGAACATGAATTAGATGTGGGTGATTATGTGGAATGATCATAAGTGCAATGAAGCAGTATATTGGGCCATAATTCGTTGCCTCCCTAAAATATACATGCACGAACAGTAAAGCACCATATAATTTTAGATCCTAGAGTTAACCTAAACAGCGGGTGCAATTAACTGCAATTAAGGTCAACAACAGGGGTAACGGGAAAGTATGGTCTGAAAGATTCATGGAAGGTAAGAAAACTAACCTAATATTGTGAGTCGAAGCCATAAACCCTTAAAGAAGAACATAATAAAAGCCACAAAGCCATACATACAATGTGAAAATGTCAAATCTATAATGTCAAGGGAAACAAGTCTTGCATATGCTACATGTAACAAAACATTTGGTGGTGGGGATGACCGCCTAATAAATAAAAAAAACAATGCATGAAAGATGTGAAATCATCAATATCAGAGGGGAAGTAAATGCAATGTAACCATAGACACTCGAATGTGAGAACAACAAATTGGCTATCATGTGAACAAAGCTGTTGGAGATCAACCAAACAATCCAGTTTTATCCATGAAGACCAAGAAGATATCCAAAAAGGCAGAAAGACATTACAACTTGTTTGGAAAGATCATAGAGTGTCTGACAGGATAAAAATAATCTCTGAACAGAACGTGCTAATTTGATCAACTCTTAGCACAAAAAATGAAATGTAGAATGTGAGAAAAAAAGAAACCGTTAAAAACGGAGAGGAACGAACCTGATTAGCAAAGCCAGGTTATGAAGCAGCCACCTAGAAAAAATCAAATCATTTAATCTTGCAGAATTAAGAAGCAAGTTCAAGTTCAATTGAGCAAACTTTGAGACACCAAGTAAGCAAAATAACAATAAAATAATGAAAAATAAAAGTGAGTAGGAAGCAAGCTATGCAATTGAGCCAAATATAGATCTGATGTAGAAAGTAAAGGCGAAATATGCAAGAAAGACAAAGCAAACACGAAAATGACGATTACCCATTGAAGATAAAGAACTACCCATTGAAGAAATCCAATTTTGAGCGCATCATTCTTCCGCTTACGAATCTTTTCTTACAACCAATGTCAGAAGTATCATCAAAAGAGTGAATGAAATACAAAGCTCACGCTGCAGGGATCTTCGCGGGAGGTGCGCTCGGCAAAATCGGCGGGACTGGGCTCGCGACAGTAATATTAGGGCAATTTGAAAGCACCTAATTTTTTTTACAAGTAAAATATTTTATTTATCGTATAATTATTTACAGTCTACAATGGGGGTAGAAATCTTTATATACTTCGTCCTTATATTTTCAGCTATACACAATTTTTTTGTAGCACCATCCATTTTTGAAATTGGTCGCACCATTGGAAAGCTTATACATTGTAGATGAAAATACTCATGCTTTGGTCCAGTTTCGACGACTTTATCATCGTTTAATTTAGTTTCACATTTTCCCTTGGGTTAAGTAGTCCTAAATAAGATTTTAAAAAGCATCACAATCCCTCAAACGGAGATAGACAGTTTTCTGTCCTGAAGGTTTGCTGAATATATGCAAACACAGAATCAACAAGTGTCTCAGACGGATGCTAATAAATTCGAGAAGGAAGATGAGGCCCCTGTCATCATTGACGTTGAACTTGATGTCAACAACTATGTCTTATGAGCCAGAATGATGGAACTGGCCATCATCGGGAAGGGTCGCCTGGAGTATATCTCCGGCGACGCCAAAGAACCAGGAAAGGAAGACCCTCAGTGGAAATTGTGGAGACAACGGGATGTGCAAGTATTTACGTGGATTACCAGATCAATCGAATGACGATTGGTAAATTAGTTCATATATTATCCTAACTCATATGAACTTTGGAAAATTTTGGCCAGAAAATTCAATGCTGGAGGCGAAGATTCGCTTCTTATCTTTTATTTGGTGACCAGAGCGGACAGAATCGTGCAAGGAACTATTTAATTAGAAGAATACTACTCACGGTGCAACTCATTGTGGACGGAAATAGATCAGCGGAGGACGAATCCAATGAAGTGTGTTGAAGATATCAACGAACACAACAGAATTCAGTCTGAGCACCGCCTATTCAAATACCTTGTAGGATTGAATACTGAGTATGAATCAATTACCGGAGATGTGCTAAAGGAGTCGCCCCTTCCCTCAGTTGATGTCGCATACATGACGGTCCGACGGGAAGCCGCACGGTGTCAGATTTAGAAATCCTCCAATACGGACTCCAGCGGTTCGAACGCAACATCATTGGGAGAAATTGTTACGGGACTCGCGGTATATGGGACAGGAACTGATAGCCACCGTGACCTAAAATTGATCGGTGGTGTATCCTTTCCGATTGTGACGCGTCTGACCGAGAATTAGTCAGAATCAACCAGTCACCCTGTCAATTCATCATACTGACGCTCGTTTTGTGACCATTGCCAGATTTATGGAAACTGGAAGATGTTCTGCTATAAACTGAATCGTCAGCAGGGCTCAAATCGAGGCGGTAGGAGAGGCGGACGGACTGGATTCGGTCGGCGGGGAGGTGGGGTAGCAGTTACATATGGCGGCCACCACCCACAGGAGGCCGATTGTCCAGAGAAACAACGACAGCGAATCTCAGTCAAGGACGAAGTCGCGAAGGAGAGAGGATCCGTATCGAACAAGTTGAATATCGGATCCACGAGACCGAACCGACAACCCGTGGGATAGGTATAAAAAGACACACAAGAGTGGCAAAATTAAAAAAGGCCAACCTTTTATTAATGCAAAATTTTTTCATGAGGACTGTTTTGGTTAAAGTGACGGACAGATGGTTAGTGGGACGGTTTCTCTCGCGAAAATTGGGCCACAGAATTTGATGCAGGCTAATATTTGTTCTGCAGCAGGAAATGGGCAAGATAAAAATAATAAGAAAGTGGCCCGTGTGAATATTCACGAGAAATATGGCCCTCAGAAAAAATTCGAATGAATTTTCGATTGCGGGACTACTCGTACTATTGCCTAGGTGGCATTATTTGTGATTCAACGTGAGCTTTACTTATTGGTCACTTTGTAGGTTCTCTCTCATTCCTCTTCACACAAAATTCCAATTGGTCTGCATGGTAAATATGGTGATTTCATTTTCTCTTTTTTTTTTAAATTTTTTTTCTCTCTTTTATTATTATTTTATTCCACTATCATCTTCTCTTTCTTCCTATTTTTAAAATTGACTTTATCCTATAAATTCCCCACAATTTATTGAAACAAATGCTACCACAATTATCAGTACATCGTACGCTTTCATTAGAGATGTGATTTGATATGCTTACGACATACTTTCAAACAAGGATACACAGGTAATTTTACGCACCAGTGGTTTCAACCACGGGTAATTTACTAGTATAAGATAACCGAATTTTTTTCCAGTGTCGAACTTATGGTGCCGAAAAATTGGTACAATGCCAAAATCTATTATTGACCGTCAGATCTGTGTCTGAACGGTCAAGATCATTTCACTTAAGTTTTTAAGTGAACAATCTCGGCCATTCAAACACAAATCTTACAGCCGAGCTTAGATTTCGACACCATATGATAAATTCGGCGCCTGAAATTTTTTTTAAGATAACCTAGCTAAAAAATATTGACTCTCATTCATGATACTATCCTGTTCTTCCATCGGGCCCATGGGGCCCATTATTGGTAATAATGAAAGCAGAGGCCATTTTTTACTGTCAACGCTGGTGACATCGATGTTTCTCTTGTCTCTATCGCTGCCTACACCTGCGACACACACCATATAACCATTAACACAGTCTGCTTCGTAAGATTACGACGAGCCGCTCCTTCCTCCAGACACACACACAACCACACCAAAACAAACAAAAAACCTCTAGTTTTGAACTGGCATGAACTCAGTGAATAGTCGAATATTCCAAGATGTGTTATGTAAGTTGGGTGTCGGATACCCCACACCCAACTTGAGGGGAGTATTGAGATTTAGTTTTATATAAAATGTAAGGATAATCACAAATCCTAACCTTGAATCCCAAAATTTCAAGAATTGTGGAGTGGTGGAAAACGTGTAATTATATTCTATATAAACATTTAAATTAATACAAAGAATAACAAGGAAAATTTCCCAAAACCATTGTCCTCCTGTTCTCATTTAACAAGGATTGGCTCATCGTACTCTTACGAAGCAGACTGTGTTATTGTGTGTTTTGGTGTGGTTGTGTGTGTATGGTGTGTGTCGGTGGTGACACCAACAGAGACAAGAGAAAAAAAATTCTCTAGTCAGAATACTGGTGATACCAGCATTTTGTGGCATTTGGCAAATTATTTATTCTGACAGTGTTATAGTAAAAAAATTGGCTTGAAAGCAGGCTGTTAACTCAAAGCAAGGGCATACCTACGTTTCGGCCGGGTACGGCTCCCACAGCCTTAGTGATCTCTTGAGGAAAATGCAACCGAAAAACGAAAAAGGAAAGCGAATAATGAAAACAGAGATATGAGGAAATCAACTCGTTATTAGGACACAATAAATACACATTAAGTCTATAATACAAAACTAAGATATATTTCATATCTTTTTTTATAAATAAGATATAGTTGATATCTAAATAACTTTATTTAAATACAAATACAAAAGAATTAAAACTGTCTAAAGAGGTTATTGAGGAAGTCTGACGAACCATAAATGTTGGCATGATACTTGGTCAAGGAACTGCTGTGGTGGTGAATGAAGTCACCTATCAAGATAAACAAATAGCCATAAAGCAAATTGTTGATCGTAAAAAAAATACCAAACAGAGGTACGTTTTATTTTATACTTGTTAATCAACATTTAAATAAAAACATATCTCAATTGAATTATTTTACTAATTGTTAAGAGAATTACATGTGTACTCAAAAGTAGGAGCACATCGAAACATCATATCTCTTAAAAGACACGAAGTAATAGAAGAATCTTATTTCTTTCTGATGGAATTGGTAGATGGCAATTTAGATCAAGTTCTACAAGGTAGAACATATGTACAAACAAAAAAAAGTGCATGGTAATTTATGCAGTTTTAACTTTACACTTCAAAAATTTCTTGATTGAGAGGAAACTATGAAAATACTGACCCAAATAGCCAAAGAAATAGAAGCCTTTACAATTGAAAAATGGGCTATTTCGGATTTGAAGCCATCAAACGTACTATATATCAAGGTAAATTCAGTTAATTAAATGTGTTTTTTAACCATGGGACAGGTTCAATGATCATCTCTAAAAACAAACATTTTCAAATTCGACCACTAACATCGCACGTTGACGGAATTGGTTACACCATTGAAAATCTTATACATACTATTTCAAAAGCCTATGTTTTGGTTGCACATTTTCCCTTAGGTTAAGTAGTCCTACATAAGGTTTTAGAAATTCAGACGACGAAGTCGCTGGAACCGCACCTAAACCTGGGGCTTTTGACTTTTTATGTATAAGCTTTCTTACGGTGTAACCAATTCCATCCATTGGCGATACTAGTGCCGAAATTGAAAATGTGTGTTTTTATAAGTGTTTTTTATATGTTCATTGAACCTATCCCTTTAACCATTATTCAACATTAAATATTCAATGCACTTATTTAATTATACATGTTATCATTATCTATTTATGATTATTTTGTCTTACTCTATTTCTAAATCCACCATTCTCCAATTTCAATATGTCATGTGCTTGTATGTTAAACCTTTGAAAATGGTTAAAAATCCTAATATAATGATTTTTTTCCTAAAAACTATAAATGGAGTTGAAAGACACTATATTTACATTGCTCATTTGGGATCAGTAGAAACATTTGGATAATTTGCAGGGCAGTGGAACGATACACATATACTGTTTGAAGCTCACAAGGGTAGGCAATTCAATAATCTGTCAAAAATAATAGTTATTGAAAATATCTTATATAGTTTTGGTTAGCAGATCAAACAACAAAGACCACGGATATGTATAGTTTGGGAGTCATAATGTTGCAGCTTTTAATGCAAATCACGAGCACTGACGTAGGAATCATTAATGATTCTGAACAAGTAAAGGGAAAGGGAAAAGGAAAGAAGAAGAAGAATGCTGATGCACACATAACAATCAGAGAAAAGGAAGAATTTGATAAAAGTGAACACTTACTTCTACCCTAGGATGCAAGAGAATAGACGATCAGTTTCAATATTCAAAAGAGTAAGAAATGAACGACTTCCACCACTAACAATATTTTTTGGTGGAGTGAATAATTCATTACACAAAAAAGGTTACATAGTTAAGATATAGAGTATCATGGAATAACTTTCTCGTTAGAACTGTAAATACACGATTTCAACTTCATGTACTGTTGAAATATCCGTAGAAAATTGCTATAAACATGTATACCTTCCTAGTAAGATATTTCCCTTCCATGCCGACCTTTAATGCTGATGCACATTTGATCAATTCTTTCATCCTACAAATTGTTTTCATCTTGTCCCTCTCTTTGGTTGTTCTTTCAATTCTATGCACCGGCAAATCAGGTTAGTGCTCAGTAAAACAGTATATTTACTTCATTTGCATTTAAAACTTCAAATTCTGTTAAGGAGACTCATTATTATAGAGTGCTGGTTTTAATACATTGTCTATTTTTTGAGGAAAATGCCACCGTAAAAGGAAATGACAAAGGAAATGAGATAGTGAAAACAGAGATCGAGAGAAACCATCTCCGTATTTGGAACACAATGAATACACACATAAGTCTATAATACAAAACTAAGATATATTTGATATCTTTTTTTATATAAATAAGATATACTTGATATCTAATTAACTATTTAAATACAGATACAAAAGAGTTAAAACTGTCTAAAGAGGTTATTGAGGAAGTCAGACGAACCATAGATGGTGGTGTGATACTTGGTTAAGAGGCTGCTGGGGAGGTGAATGAAGCCACCTATCAAGACGAACAAATAGCCATAAAACAAATCGTTGATCGTAAAAAAATACCAAATAGAAGTACATTTTATTTTATACATGTTAACCAACATTTAAATAAAAACATATCTCAATTGAATTATTTTACTAATTGTAGAGAGAATTACGTGGGTACTCAAAAGTAGTAGCACATCGAAACATCATAGCTCTTAAAGGACTCAGAGTAGTAGAAGAACCGTATTACTTTATGATGGAATTGGCATATGACAATTTAGACTAAGTTCTACAAGGTAGAACAATCTGTACAAATGAAAAAAATGTTAATTAATACAGTTTTAACTTTGCAGTTCAAGAAATTTCTGATTGGGAGGAAACTTTGAAAATACTGACTCAAATAGCCAAAGGCATGGAAACTTTTACAATGGAAAAATTGGCTATTGTTATTCTAAAACCATCAAACATACTATATATCAAAGAAAATTTTGTTAATTAAAGGTGTTATTTTAAATATTATACAACATTAAATATTTAATGCACTTATTTAATTATACATGTTATCACTGCTTATTTATTGTTATTTTCTCTTATTCCGTTCCTAAATTCTGTTCTCTTATCTTAGTATGTGCTCTCCTTGTATGTTATTTTCAACCACCTTTGCAAAATGGTCAAATATCCTAATATAATGATTTTTTTTTTCAGAAAATTATAAGTGAAGTTGAAAGGCTTCATTGCTGGTTTGGGATCAGTAGAAACAGTCGGAGAATTTGCTGGGGTGTGGACCGATACACATACAACGTTCAAAGCTCGCAAGGGCAGGTAATTTAACAATCTGTCAAAAACAATAGTTATTTAAAATATCTTATATATTTTTATTAGGAGATTAAACAACAAAGACTACGGATGTCTATAGTTTAGGAGTAATAATGATGCAACTTTTAATGCAAATCCGTAGTGGCGATGTAGGAATCATTAATTATTGTGAAAAAGTAAAGGAAAAGGGAAGAGAAAAGAAGAAGAATGTTGATGCACAATAACAATCAGAGGTAAAGAAGAATTTGATAAAAGTGAAGACATACTTCTGCCCTGGGATGCATATTGAGAACAAACGATCAGTTTCAGCACTCAAAAGAGTAAGCAATGAACGACTTCCACCACCACCAATATTTTTTAGGGGAATGAATAATTCATTACACACAAAAGGTTACATAGTTAAGAGATAGAATATCATGGAATGATATTCTCGTTAAAACTGCAAATACATGATTTCAACTTCATATACTGTTGTAATATCCATAGAAAATTGCTATAAACATGTATACCTTTCTAGTAAGATATTTCGCTTCCATGTCGGCCTTTACTGTTGATGCACATTAGATCAATTTTTTCATCCTACAAAGTTTTTCATCTTGTCCTTCTTTTTGTTTGTTCTTTCAATTGTATGCACTGGCAAATCGGGTTACTGCCGAGTAAAACAGAATATTTACTACATTTGCATTTAAAACTTCAAATTCTGTTCAGGAGACTCATTATTATAGACTACTACTTTTAATACATTGTCTATTTTTTAAGGAAAATTCCACCGAAAAAGGAAAAAAGGAAAGGATAAAGGAAAGAGTATTGTGAAAACAGAGATCGGAGGAAACGAACTCGGCATTGGAACACAGTAAATACACTCATATTAAGTGTATAATATAAAACTAAGATATATTTGATATTTTTTTATAAATAAGATATACTAGATATTTAACTAACTTTATATAAATACAGATACTGAAGAGTTAAAACTGTATAAAGAAGTTATTGAGGAAGCCAGACGAACCATAGATGTTGGCGTGATACTTGGTCAAGGGGCTGCTGTGGTGGTGAATGAAGCCACCTATCAAGACGAACAAATAGTCATAAAACAAATCGTTGATCGTCATCAAAATACCAAGCAGATGTACATTTGATTTTAGTATTTTACACTTGTTAACCAACATCTAAATAAAACATATCTCAATTGAATTATTTTACTACTTACAGAGAAAATTACATGCGTACTCAAAAGTAGGAGCACATTGAAACATCATAACACTTAAAGGACACATAGTAGTAGAAGAACCATTACAGAGTCAGAAGCTCACTTATTTGAAAGCTGCGAGTTTGCCAAGGAACTATGGAGAAGGCTACTGACATGGTTGGAAGTTCCTGCACCTAACGGAATAAGTTGGGATTCCTTCATTGCTTCCAAACCGACTGGTATACACAGAGACCTATGGATTATGTTTTGGTCAGTCACTACATGGAGCATTTGGATTGTCCGAAATCACAAATACTTCAACAATCTTATTCCGGACACTGAAGATCAACTGAGGAAAATTCAATCAGCTTCATGGAGCTGGATAAAGAGCAAGAGCAAACACGATTTTGTGTACTCGATCGTAGAATGGATTATGAATCCTCGAGTGTGTTTAATAGGATGTGCATAATTTTTGCCTGTGGGAAACACATGTACATATAATACTTTTTATTAATGAAAAATTTGCCTTTCCAAAAAAAAAAAGAACCGTATAGCTTTCAAATGGAATTGCTTATAACAATTTAGACCAAGTTATACAAGGTAGAACAATACGTATAAAAAAATAATTACATGTTAACTAATACAGTTTTAACTTTGCAGTTCAAAAATTTCCTGATTAGGAGGAAACTTTGAAAATACCGACTCAAATAACCAAAGGCATAGAAGCTCTTTGCAATGAAAAAATTGGCTATTTCTGACCTGAAGCCATCAAACATACTATATATCAAGGTAAATTTAGTTAATTAAACGTGTTATTTTAACCATTATACAACATTAAATATGCACTGCACTTATTTAATTATACATGTTATCACTATCTATTTATGGTTATTTTATCTTATTCTATTTTTAAATCCACTATTCTCCAATTTAAGTATGTCTTGTGCTTGTATGTTATGTTCAACCACCTTTGCAAAATGGTCAAAAATCCTAATATAATGATTTTTTTCTTCAGAAAACTATATGTGGAGTTGAAAGGCTTCATTGCTGATTTGGGATCGGTAGAAGCAGTTGGAGAATTTGATGGATTGTGGAACGATAGACATACACCGTTTGAAGACGAAATGGTAGGCAATTAGACAATATGTTAAAAATAATTGTTATTTAAAAGATATTATATATTTTTTTTAGCAGATCAAACAATAAAGACTACGGTTGAGTATAGTTTGGGAGTCATAATGATGCAGCTTTTATTGCAAATCTTCAGCGCCGACATAGGAATCATTGCCGACTGTGAACTAGTAACGGGAAATGGTAGAGGAAAGAAGAAAAACACTGATATACACATAACAATCAGAGGAAATGAAGAATATCATAAAAGTGGATCCTTACTTCTACCCTAGGATGCATACTGAGAAGTGAGAACAGACGAGCAGTTTCAGCACTAAAAAGAGTAGGAAATGAAAGACTTCCACCACCAACAATATTTTTTGATGGAGTGAATAATTCATTAAACAAAAAATGTTATATAGTTAAGAGATAGTGTATCATGAATTGCCTTTCTAATTAAAACTAAAAATACATGATTTCAACTTCCTATAATGTTGAAATATCCGTAGAAAATTGCTATAAACATGTATACCTTTCTAGTAAGATATTTCCCTTCCATTTTGGCCTTTACTGCTGATGCACATTTGATCAATTCTTTCATCCAATAAAGTGTTTTCATCTTATAATTCTCTATTGGTTGTTCTTTCAATTCTATGCATTGACAAATCAGGTTATTGCTCAGTAAAATAGAATATTTACTACATTTGCATTTAAAACTTCAAATTCTGCTAATGAGAATCTTTATTATTGAGTATTGTTTGTAATATGTTGTCTATTTTTTCGGGAAAATTCAATTGAAAAATAAAAAAGGAAGGACAAAAGAAAATAAATATTTTAAACAAAGATTGGAGGAAATCAACTCGGTATTGGAACACAGTGAATACACACATTAAGTCTATAGTATAAAATTAAGATATATTTGATATCCTTTTTTATAAATAAGATTTACTTGAAATCTAACTAACTTTATTTAAATATAGATATAGAAGAGTTAAAACTGTTTAATGAGGTTATTGAGGAAGTCAGACAGACCATAGATGTTGGTGTGATACATGGTCAAGGGGCTGCTGGGGTGGTGAATGAAGCCACCTATCACGACGAACAAATAGCCATAAGACAAATCGTTGATCGTCAAAAAAATACCACGCAAAGGTACATTTTATTTTATACATGTTAACCAACATTAAATAAAAATACACCTCAATTGAATTATTTTACTAATTGCAGAGAGAATTACATGCATAATCCAAAGTATGAGCATATCGAAACATCATACCACTTAGGCTACCTGCAAGAGGGAGGGAAATTTCTCTCCCCTACAGGTTGCCGACTGACATATGGATTCTCTTTCGTCCACGGAAAAGTAATGGTGGTGATGGGTGGAAGGACCTTCCACCCCTTCTCCACCACATAAATTTAAAAAAAAAAAATAAGTAAAATAATTTAAAATATAATATAATAAATTAAAATATATTATAATATATTAAAATATAAATAAAATATATTAAAATATAAGGGACCTAATTAAAAATATTTTGAATAAATTTGGCTCAAATTAAGCGCTCGTTTGTACTATCTAATGCTTTCATCGTAATTTAATAAATATGTGTATTTTAAATTAGAAAATATGTATTATTCATTTTATCAAGTATTTATTATATAAATATTATTTAACAAAAAATTTGATAAAATAAATTATAAAATAATAATAATGAAATTGTAGGGGTGGAAATTTCCTTCTATGGTTGTGGAATATAGAGGATAGATTGGAGAGAAAAAATATGGGTGTAGAAAAGATGAGGTGAAGTGAAAGAAAAGTGGGTTGATATGATAGGTATAGGTAAAAAGGGAGGAACTTCCTCCATGGTTGTGGATAACCTAAGAGAATGCAACGAGAGCAAGGGAGTTTGGCTTTCCTTCCAGTTTACCGTGCCTACTTCCTTCTTTAATATTAATTCTCTTACTGATTGGATTAAATTTAACATTGTTAATTCTTTGATTTCACCTAGTTGGCCTTCCTTCTTTGCAACAGTTTGCTGGAAGATGTAGACTTCTAGGAATGAAGAGGTGTTCCAGGGAAATCACATGTCACAGACTAGTCTTTCTTTGGCAATTCAAGCTTACTTCCGTGAGTCACAAAGAGCAATTCAATATGCAAAGCAGATGGAAGTTTCGAGAATGCACCATCAGCTTCATTCCCACATACCAGGGCCTACTGCAGGGGGAGATTTCTTTTCCTGTTCATAGATGCAGCAGTATGTCGTCACACCATGGCAGCTGTGTGTTGTGGGTTAATTCGTGATCAAACCTTAAAGTGGTTACTTGGTTTTTCCATCAATCTTGGTAGTTGTTCAGTTACCACAGCTAAGTTATGGGCAATTCTACACGGCGTGAAGCTCGCCATCAGCAGGGATCTCTCAAATGTTAAAGTTTACTCTGACAGTGGCATCTAATCTGATCGCAGGGCGTTCTCTTGACCTCATCAATAGTGAGCTTGTTCGTAGAACTAAGGAAGCGCTCTCACTATGTGGATAATCAATGCTTCACATTTCCAGGACTGATAATTCTATGGCTGATTGGTTGGCTAAGGCTCGGCTGAGCCTTCCATTACAGGAGCTTCGACTCTATCTCTCAGAACCTCACAATCTTCCTACCTCTTTACAAGGGGTGCATAACTCATCGACAACCATTGTTGGACTCCCGGATGATCAAGGCTCCAACTCCACCTCACTGCACCCAGGGAATGGTGGGGTTGGATCCTCCTTCCTGCACGCACAGGGGGCGGATGGATTGAAGGATTCCGGAGTTGCCCGACATTCATGCTGGAGTACCCAGAATGTAGCTCAAGAACTCCCAGGTGCAATAGATCTCGCGGGTGTTTGGACTCATCACTCGCAACACCAAATTCACCTCCTTAAAGGACTAGTTTGTACTTTCGGGCTAGGTATCAAGGGCGGAACTAGCCCAAAATTTAACCCCGGGCTAAAAGCCCAAAAATTTTGGGCCCAATTTTTTTTAAATAAAAATATTTTATTAATAAAAAAATAATATGATATTAATATCAACAAGGAAAAGAGAACAAGTCACAATAAGTACAAAGAAACAAGCAGGGATGAATTTAACATTCAAATGAGGCAAGAATACGTACTGAAAAAACATGGTACCTGCAAATTAAGCCAGAAAATCATCACCATCAATGAAGTTTAGTAAGGCCTAGCGGTTTAGCTTTGGTAAGATATCTCAACTACTCTTAGCTTTTTATGTAGTCACAACAGAAGTGATGATTATCAGAACAATTATTACTTTTGAACATGTGGGAGATCTCTGTGTTCTCCACACAAATGCCACAGAAAAAAATGCCACGGAATAAACTTTTGGCTGCTGAATGGACAGGGAAGACACTTTCAAATACACTTTCATTCTCTGGGATCTTTACAAGAAAAACCTAAAACTTACTGGATTTTTGAAACTATGTAGGACGAAAGGTTATGCAAATCCAAAGGAACAATGAATGAGATGCAAAATGAAATTCTGGAATTTTCAAAAAAAAAATTTAAGAGCCACGAACCTGTGCGCTGAAATGAATTTCCATCTTCACAATACGAATTCCACGATCTTCGTAGAGACTCCCTGTTTCAAATCACTCACTCAACAAGACATTGCATTCTTGGTTTTAACTATCATAGGAGTTCACATCCGAATTCCACAACATAGACATTACCGCAATGGATCAGAAGGCAAGTATGCATCTATACCATACAAGAATATGATGTTTACAAAAGTTCGTTTACATGGAACTAAAAAAGTTCTCACCATAGAAAAGGGAAGCCACACAACCGATGAGAAATGGAAAATCAAATAATGGCCATTGTCAACACAGCATCCGAGAAATGCTGTGACATCCGAGAAATGATGTGACATTCCGATGGGAATCATGGTCAAGAGTCCCAATTTCAGTCAAGAAGTACATAACTAAGAACCATCAAATGGAAGGAAAAATTAAAACAAAAACGGTTGAAGAAGAGAAGAGATGGAAAAAGAATTGAACTTTGAAAAATGATAAACCACTCTTGCTCCTATCAAGCTTCCTGCAGAAGCATACATATTTGAGACCAATAGAATAAGCCACTGAGTTCTCCTAATGTTCATAGAATATGTGCAAATGAGTTCCTTCAAGTTCATAGAAATTTAACACCAAAATAAGCCTCTTTGACACCAAAATAAGTCTCTTTGCGCATATTTAACATCAAAATAATCCTCTTGCCAAAATAAGCCTCTTGCCAGCAGGAACTCATCAGGAACTCATCTGGACATATTTAACACCAAAATAAACCTCTTTGCGCCAACAGATTTCAATAGAATTACCCAATGAGAGAACCCATCTGCAAGTTCATAGTTATTGTGGATTTTACATGCGGTCAAAACCATTAAGCGATGCTTGTTACCAGAACCCCATCTCAACCCAGCACCACATCAGACGTGCTGATGCTTCATACAAAATGCTGGCGACAATAAGTAATTGAGACAGAGAAATCAACCATCTCCCCAAATCCACACTACAAGGTAGGATCCACTTACATTGCCACATTTCTCTCTAACTAGTTCGGTTTCCCGTCGGCTCCTCCGCCCTATTTGGGTCAAATTTCCGTCAATTCGCTTCCCTTCGTCTCCCGTGGTCAGCCACCTCGTCAAATACATATTTCTGGGGCGGACCGAAATTGGGCCTGGGCTCTTGCTAGGTGTTACAAAAAAATGTTTAAACTGGGGTCTACCACAAAATCCCTTGTGCTCCAATAATTGCTAATGTGTCTGTTCAAGCATATGGGCCAGAAGCCACTCCCGCCATGGACAATGAACGGAAGATTATAAAATTCGAAAAAGTAATCCTGACCGTGAGTGTACGGAATGAGATGCAAAATCATCTTGAACGAGAGGACGAGGACAAGATCCCGCAGACTTCTTGATGCGCACCACCCACCCATACAAATTCAGTCACCTTTCTAACGCCGTCGCCAAACCGTAGGAGACTAACATTCGAAAATGGCTATAACCGCCAAGTCCTCAGCCTCTTCCGCCGCTGCCGCTGCCGCTGCCGCCACAACGCCGCAAACTCAATCCAAGCTGGTGGGTTTGAACAATTTCACCAGAATCAATCCAAAGTCCGACCATT
>JAOYMZ010032771.1:0-16363 GCA_025802335.1 Pinguicula primuliflora | reverse complement strand
AAGATTTCTGCCATTATAAATATAATAAAACCATAAACACTTAAAAAAATAAAAATATAATTTTTGTTAAAATTTTAAGATTTTTTAAAATAGTTATATCTAACAAATATTATAAAAATTAAATGTTTGTAAAATATTGTATTCCAAAATATTTTTAGCAAAAGCTTATATAATATATTGTGCGTGGGCCATATTTTTCTTAATTTTTTACATATTTTTTAAATATTTATATGATGTATTGCCTATTTTGTATTTTTTTACAATTGTTTTTTACATATTTTGTAGATTACTGACGATTTCGATTAATTTGAGAGCAAAATAATTCTGTCACATCTGAGCTTACACCAGATAATGTTATAATTATACATATTTCATTTATATTTTATACAATGCTAGTATATATTTAAGCCGTAGCAAAAAACAAAAAATTACTAAAATATCGGTTGCAATTTTTTAAATAATTAAATAGTAATTTAACGATTGAAAAAAAAATTAAAAACGAAAATTATAAAACTCAAATTTTAGTTAAATTTTTGTATGAATAGATATTTTTCGGGGACATGTTACTTTATTTTTGGGTGAATGAATTTTTATAATTTCTTGTATTATTACAATTTTTTTTTTTTACAATTTTCGCATAATTTAATAGTATTTTTGTATGAAATAATTGAAAAAACAATAATAAGCTTTAATAGATAATTTAGGAGAAAAATAATATATTTCTTTCATTTTTTTTCTTGTCCACTCTCATTATCCGCGAGTGAGATGCATGCGGGGATAAATTGCTCTTTTATTAAACTACAAGAGGGTAAATTATCAGTTTTTAAACCACAGCGGGTAAATTGCCTTTAACCTAAACCACAATGGGGTAAATTGCATTTTACTCAAAGAAGAGACAATATAAGAAAAAAATCGATACAATAAAAAGATATAATATATTTAAATAAGAAAAATAATTATATTAATTTATTTTAAGATAGAACACAATCAATTTTATTTATGTTGAGAATTTTATAAATCTTGTTTAATTATTAATATTATTCATGTTTCCCTATATCATCAATTCATGTTATAGATATAACGAATTTTAGTCGAATGAGAATCTGCTAGAGATAACATGATCGGCTTTTAGTGATTTTCGCACAACTACGTTCTCATCGCCATAGTGTATGCTTGTGTGTTTTTGTTATTGTTTTTTTGGTACCGATACCAGTACCTCCTTATACCACAATATCCGTTTAGACACCCTAATTGTGGCACACTACTCAATTAATCCTACAACTTATCATTTTTTCATTATCAATAGTTTTAATTTTTCTAACGGATTTCGTATCTAATTTTTTATCGAAAAATAGGATACAAATCATACTATTTAATTATTTACAATACAAGTCTATCAGAAGCAATAAATATGTATATATACAAATTATAAGCAATAAAATCATGAAACTCTACTTATAAAAAAAATTACAAGCCTATTATGGAAGAGCGATAGGTCTGTACCGTCAAGTCTATTCCGGTGACGGCGTCATCACTTGCTTTGAAAGATAATGTAGCCGTTGTCCCCAGTTGACTTATAATCAAAAAAATAGAATAATATGGTGTGGACCTCAAAATATAAATAAAAATTAATAAAAGCAATGGGGCCAATCTTGGCAATCAGATTAGGTCACCGTGCCAACTAATTTTTCTGTGCGTAAGCCGATACACGTGCAAATATAAAACCAGATACACATGCACGATTGTTATGTAAATGCAGTTCAGGCCCATTAATTATTTAACTCAAGGGCGAAACTAGCCTCGAAAATGAGGAGACGGCTCCCAAAAAAAATAGGGGACCCAATATTTTTTACTTTTTTTTAATAATTTTAAATTAATAATAAAATATTAAAAATAATATTAAATACCACGCATAATCTGAATTAGATTACTAGATAATTAAACAAAATGCCTAACTATATGGCTCACGGCGACCACTTCTACCATAAAATTCATCGATAACAGAATTTAAATCAATGTCACTAGATAACTCTCGTTCGATTTAAACAACCAACTATTACACATCCCTCTGAATCTGCATGAAAATCAACCATATTTGGTACTGCAATACATTACGTTTACAAACATTTTCTACCGATAGAAGGATAGAATTAAATTCATCATTCATCAATTCTTCAAGTAATTCTTTCGAGTTAGAGATAAAATTCATTGCATTCAATATATTAAGAGATAATAATATTTATCCAACATCACTTCTGAAAAGTTGTAATAACTAATATCTGAAAGTAAATTATAAACCTACCTTATTCTTTAGTTTAACAGTCTGAGATGAAAACATCTCTTGTTTTCCAGATGAGGGCAGCAGACAAATTAGTTGCCATGAGATCAGTGACGGATCCAGAAATATTTTAAGAGGAAAATAATGTCCCATTTTTGCATATATATTTTTAAAAAAAATTATAAATAATTATTAATTTAAAAATATAAATAAAAAATAAAAAATATTAAAAAATAACTGTTCGATATTTATGTTATTTACGTCCATACAAAAGTAACCAAAATACTATGCTTATCAATGCATATTTTTAGATTGAAAGTGTATAATTTTATTAGAATCATATCAAATCATACAATAAAGAATAAAATTACAAATAATTTATACAAAATAAAATCAATTCTAAAAATAATTATATTTCATTAATATGTTGCAAATAAACTAATAAAATAAAATATCAATTCCAAATAATTAAAATGGTGCAATTGGAATCTAAACAAAATCATATGAATAAAATTATAATGAAAAATTAAACCCCACTTGGTCAATTTGTAGAATTTTTGTTCATTTGGTCACGACCGGATATTAAATCATGAATTAACGAAATATGTCTGTAGATGAAATAAATATTTGTCAGAAAATTATTATATTTATATATATTATAATTGATTAATATTAATATTATAAGGATAGAAAATTAATTTGCTCTCCATTGGGATTGAAATTTTGGAATTTGTCACCTGGCTTGATAGATTTCCTTCCCCCTTCCTTTTTCCCTCTTCCCTCTCCCTTCTTTCTTCTTCCCTCTTCCCTCTTCCGTTCTCTCTGCCATTTCTCCCTTCGCTGACCCTCTGGTCACCATTAGATACATATGTTATATTCAGGGGGCGGATTTTCAAGGGGGCACGTGCCCCCTTGGCCTGAATAAATCCGCCCCTGGATGAGATGACTTTGATAAACAAAAACATCAAATAATCTATCACTTACCATGAGGGCTGAGATCAGAAAAAAAAAATTTAGTGGCTATGCCATTCCGTTATTTCCTGGATTTTTGAAAGAATAACTTTTCCAACATAAGCCTTCACATTAACATAAGCATACACACAAAAAGGTTAAGTTCACCTATTAGACGACTAACAACGAGCACAATTCCATATTTCGCTAGAGCTGGTATTTGATATTGCATTAAGCAAAAACAATCTCTACCTGCATTGCAGAAATTAATATCCTCCTCTTCCGATATCAACCTTAGCAAGAAGATTAAAAACTAAGTTTGTTTCATTTTGAAAGTAGTTTGAAACCCAAGTCGCGTTTCGCTGAGCCGTAAGTCCCGTTAAGGCAGGAGGCCATTGGGCTGATTGCGATTTAATCGTTGACAGTGATACCATCGGAAAAATGAACCTACTTTTTGGTTCTAAATCTAAGAGATCTGATAGATCTGAGAATCCTACCGATGTAGCACGAACTGAAAGTTCAATATTAAATTAAGATATTATTATCTCAAGAGATTTTGAAGGAAATCTGCAAAAATGGAAACTTTCAAAATACAAACCTAATCAGGTTTACGAAACAGGTTCTTTTAATTTCAGATCAGATTATATAATCAAGACTGTTGAAAAGAATATCCCTTAAGTAGGGAGACGAAACAATTTATATGCTTTCTAAAAAATTAATTGAAGAGCATAAGAAAAAATATAGTTACCCACATATTGGATTAATCCAAGTAGGACTACATTTGCTAACTAGGCAAGGATTAAATGTAGCAGCACTTATTATAGTCAGAGAAAAAAGACATAATAAGTTTAGTGATTCCTTATTAGGAGTAGTGGAAACATCTTTTAAGTAAAGGTGCAGGACATTTTAAATGTTTTCCTAATTTTGCAATAGCAATTCATGATAAAAATATTTTGGATGCATTGGTGTTAAACATCAAAACACATGGATATGACATGTCGGAAGAAGCAAGTCATATCTCATTAATATATCAAATTCATTATAAAGTAATGAATACAATTCTTCCTAAATTAAAAATAAATCCAGAACTTCTTAGTGAGAAGAAAGGAGAAACAACTCTGTTTATAACATATATAAAAAGTAATGTAATTGTTCCAAAAACAGTAGTTTGGAATCAAGTACAACTTCCTGAAGTTTGGAAACTAGAAAGTATAACTAATCCAGAACCCGAAGAATTAAGGGAACTAGATTAGATTATACAATACTCAGATGGTAATGTTGAGATTATTTTCTCTAGTAATCGAAAATTTAAATTAGATTTTAAAACACCATTAAGGTCAATGTCATCAAGGTTGTCAACCTCTGATGTACCAAACTCTGAAAAAGATTTTTCAAATGTCGAAATTTTTGGAACAAGAAGAATTAAAGAACTGGTTAGTCAACCAAGATATAAGGTAGACATACCAGAAAGTAGTAGAGGTAATACCTCGCCCACAGCTTTGGATATGGGTTATGTTATAAATACCATAACCCTAGAACAAGATAATTTAGATATTCCAGAAGCAATTAGAAAATCATGGGATAAGAAGAGTAATCAAACTATGAGAAAATGGTTTTTGAGTTATTATTTTCTCACCCAGTAACGTTACTATATAAACCAATATATGAAAGATGAAAATAAAACTCTTACTTTTTTCAGATGGATTAAGGCCAAATGGGAAAGTAAAGGAAAAGAGCTTCCAGATTTTAAAAATCAAAACTTTGTAAACTTTATTGAAGAAGCATATAAAGAATACAAAGGAGGGAATGGAAAGACCTTTAGATCTATCCATCCACCAGAAACTTGGGTAAAAATATCCCATAATGAAAATATAACTAATGTTGTACCTTTTAAAATAAAGTTAAATGAAATAAATTCCAATCACTTGGTTGAACAAAACAATTATACAAATTTGTTTTTACAGTCTATTGGAGAACAAACTACAAGCATAGAAGAAAAATAACTAATTTGACTTATGACTCAGTCAAAATAAAATCAAATAAAAGAGAATCTGAAGCCTCCACTTCAGAAATAAAAGAGGATTCAATTCCTTTCAAACCTCTACCGGAACAAGTAATGAGTTCTTGGAAGAACTAATGGTTAGGCTTGAAAAGCTAAAAATTTCTGAAGAAAAAACAAAAGAAACTGTATCTACTTTGAAAGAAAATGATAACAGCTTAGAAGAGAACCCAATAGAGGTTAATAGAATGACATTCAGGAAAAATATTTTCCTAAATCCAGCTTATCCAAGACATACCCCAGTAGATTTGCAAATTGAGGGTAAAATTGAATTTGCTCAATTTGATGGAAGGTATTTAGTTGAATGGAACATTGATGGGCTGTCTGAATATAATATTAAATCAGTCCTAAGATATATGCTAATGTATGCAAAAGCATCACAAGTAGTTGGAAATAACCAAAGGAATATTGATGAAGCAATAATAGCTGGATTTAGCGGTCAATTATCTGGATGGTGGAATTTTTATTTAACTCAGCCCGCAAGGGATGAGATACTTAATGCAACAACCACCGATCCACAAACAAATGAACCTTATGAAGTAATTGTAGATACTTTGATATATACAATAGCTTCTCATTTCTTGGGAAAAAATGATTTGTAAAAAGATAGATCTCAAGAACAACTTTTAAACTTAAAGTGTCAAACCTTAGGCCATTTTATGTGGTATAAAGATATATTTTTCACCAGAGTCATGCAAAGGCTTGATAGTCAAATGGATTTCTGGAAAGAAATATTTATCTCAGGATTACCTTATCTTTTTTGCAGAAATGCTAAGAATAAAGCTTAAAACTAAATATGGAAATGTTATACCTTATTCAAAACTAACTTATGGAGATTTAGCCTCTGAAGTAATTTCAGAATGAATGAAACTCTGTAATAATGTTAAATTAAAATATCAAATAGAAAAGCAGAAGCTTCATCAAAAGGAAGCCTTAGGAAACTTCTGTGATCAAATTGGTTATGCACCAATTAAATATCCCACAAGGAAAAAATCAAAAAAGGCCTCAAAGAGACATAAACGCTTCTTTAAAAAAAAGAAAAAGATTTTTTAAAGAAGAATTTAAAAATTCTAAATCAGAAAGAAAATCCAACAAAAAGAAAACCTTTAAAAATGATCCTATTTGTTGGAGATGTGGCAAAAAGGGTCACTTTGCAAATAAATGTTTAGTCAAGAAGAAAATACAAGCTCTTGACATAGACCAAGAACAAAAGAAATCTTTGTGTCAAGCTCTATTAAATGAGATTGAAGAAGATTTTAAACAAATTCTGGAATATTCATCTAATGAAGAAACAACAAGTTCATCTCAAAGCACGAGTGAGGATGAATCTGAACTCTGCAATTGCGATGATGGAGAATGCGATAAATGCATAATTAACACTCTTCGTTTGAGTGTAAATACACTAACCCAAGAAGAAAGTTTTATTCTGGATATCATTGATCAAATTGAAAATCCAGAAAAAAGAAGAAAAGCTCTAGAAAGCTACTCGGTAGAAAAACCAAGAGAGTAAACTCCAAAGCACTCTAAGCAAATTAAAAATTCTAGTAATATCTTCTTGGAACAATTACTAAAAAAAATGCATACGGCTAAGGAAAAGAAATCTATGGTTCAAGAACTTAAAAGAGAAATTAATTAAATTAAATTTGAGATTTTTCAAATAAAGAGAAGAATTGAGAATGTTGAAGCTAAACAAACATCAACATCAGAGATACCCGGTACACCGGATGATGAAGAAGACCAACTGAGTGATATCAATTATATTGAAAAGGTTGTATCACAAAAATGGTTTATAAAGGTAACCTTAATTGTTAATAAAGAATTTTATCTAGAAACAGAAGTTATGGTAGATTCTGGTGCAGATATAAACTGTATAACAGAAGGAATAATTCTTTCAAAGTATTACAGTAAAACAACTCAAAGAGTAACTGCAGGCTGCAGCTAATAAGCAATCATTAAATATTAAATATAAACTTGATAATATTGTGGTATGTAACGATTGAATATGTATTCCAATACCATTTATAATGGTAAAAGATTTATCAACTGCAGTAATTTTAGGGAATCAATTTTTAAATAAAATATTCTTGATAATTTCAGTAACAGAAAAGGGAATTATTTCCTTAATAAATGAAAAAGAAATAAAATTTCCTTTTACAACTGTCCCAAAGCAGTACGATGTACAGCTAATAAATTCCTTAAAGGAAAGAAAAACTAACTTTCTTAACTCCTTAAAGGAAGAAGTTGGATTTAAATAAATCCAATAAAGATTAACAGATCAAGATCTTCAAAAGAAAATAAAAAAATTTGAAGAATCTATTAAGAAATAAATATGCGCAGAAGTGCCAAATGCCTTCTGGGAACGCAATAAATTCATTGTTTCCCTACCTTTATGAGGAAGGGTTTAACGAAAAACATATCTCTACAAAAGCTAGGCTCATTGCTATGGGACCAAAGCATTTAGAGCTATGTAAAAAAGAGATAAACGATCTCTTAGAAAAAGACCTTATAAGGCAAAGTTATAGTCCCTGGAGTTGCCCAGCATTCTATGTTGAGAATGCTGCTGAACTCGAAAGAGGAGCTCCTAGACTTGTAATAAATTACAAACCGCTGGACAAAGCATTAAAATGGATTAGATATCCAATTCCTAATAAAAGGGATTTACTTAACAGGTTATATAAAGCCAAATTTTTTTCTAAATTTGATATGAAGTCAGGATACTGGCAAATTCAAATTGATGAAAAAGATCGGTATAAAATCGCTTTCACATTGCCTTTCGGACACCATGAATGGAATGTAATGCCGTTTGGGTTAAAAATATCCCTTCAGAATATCAACACATCATGAATGAATTATTTAATCCATATACGGATTTTATAATTGTATATATTGTGATGTACTAGTTTATTCACAAACCATAGAACAACATTTTAAACATCTTAAGGTGTTTGTGGACGTAGCTAAACGTGCAGGCCTTGTGGTCTCTGCAAAGAAAATGAGCTTATTTCAGCTCAAAATAAGGTTTTTAGGTTATTACATAGAAAATGGTCAAATACAACCAATTGAAATGGCGGTTATATTCGCTGAAAAATTTCCGGATGAAATCAAAGACAAAAATCAATTACAAAGATTTTTGGTAAGTCTTAATTATATTGCAGACTTCTATAAAGAACTAGCTTTTAGAATGTAAACCACTATTTAATAGGTTAAGGAAAAATCCTAAACCTTGGAGTGATATACATACTAAAGTAGTTAAAACACTTAAAGGTAAACTTAAAAGAATTATCTTGTATGGAAATAGCTAATCCCGAATACTATAAAATAGTAGAGACAGATATCTCTGAAAGATTTTATGGAGGAATCCTAAAATAAAAGGATCCTGAAACTAATAAAGAAAAATTGGTTAGATATACTTCGGGCTTATTGAATGTAGCCCAAAAAAACTACTCGACTATCAAGAAAGAAGTCCTTTCAATAGTCTTGTGTGTCACTAAATTTGAAAGTGATCTATTAAACAAAAAATTTCTTATAAGAACAGATGCCAAGTCTGCTAAAAGCATTCTTGAAAAAGATGTTAAGAATTTAGCATCAAAACAAATTTTTGCTAGATGGCAAGCAATTTTATCATGTTTAGATTTTGATATCGAACATGTTAATGGAGTTAATAACTCTTTAGCTGACTTTTTAACTCGTGAATATTTGCAGGGATAAATGGTCAAAGTCCTTTAATAGAGGTAAAACAAAGGACAACAGTTCTCAGAAAAAGACTTTTATTGCAATAGCAAAAGAAGCAGTTAAAACTCCTGAACCTTATAAGGTTAATGAGTTTGAAGATGATCCAGAGGCTTATTCAGCCGAGGCATATTCTCTAGCTATACCGCCAGAAGACCTTAAAGGTCGAAAATATCCATACATCCCATATAGTTGGATAAAATTATATCCAGTAGATATAACTCTAAAAGGGATGCATGCGGACCATATTGCAGATATTTATCTCAACAAGCATTTGCCCGCAACTAATCTGAATAAGTCGGTACATTATTACCAGGTTATCCTACAAGAAAACCATTCGGTTCTTATAGAACAAGTGGGAAGATTGAATAATACCTATTCAAATACAACTTATAGCAAGTTTATCATCAAGAAGGTATTATCCTCTACTGATTGGGGTCTAAGGCCACAAGAAATCAGATATCTTAAACTGGGATATTATGCGAAGAACCCAACACCATATAAATATTTTGATTATACGAAAGCATGGGAAAAGGCATTACTCTATGAGAATGTCCAGAAGAAACACAGTTGGTTTCGCATGTTCCAGCTTGATGGTATAATGACTAATATACCAGCATGGTTTAAAACCTGGTTTTATGTGTGGGGATTAAATCCCATTATCCTACCTAAAAGGTTAAAGGAAGTATTTGACGACTTCCAACAAGTAAATTCGCCTGTAGACGATTTGGAGTTATTGGTCCAATTCGCTCTATTATATAGAATGCCTTGGATTGTGAGATGGGGTTATCACATATCACAATCTAAAAAAGAAACAAAACTCAAGCCTATGGTGAATGAATTTTTCCTCTAGCGAAGAGTCTTCATTCGTTGGTGGAGCAAATTCAATTTCTTTGAAGCAGACAGTATCTACACGAAGAATAATGTTATTTACCTTAATCCTGAAGATTGTGATAAACGTACACACTCGAACACAAACACACGGATTTACGTGGTTCGGTAATGTGCCTACATCCACGAGAGAAAAATACTTCTCGCTTATTATTGCACACCCTTCATTATTCATCTAGTGTACATATTTATAGAGTACAAGATAAACACTAATCTTGGGATTTATGATAATTATATCCCGGGAAATCGGGGGGATAAAGTGTACATGGGGAATGGTAATCATTCCAGTCTCTAGCTTCTCCTTGATAAAGTGTCTATCTATCTCCACGTGCTTTGTCCAGTCATGTTGGACTGGGTCCTCTGAAATATGAATTGCTGCCCGATTATCGCATCGGAGTGGGCAAGGTCCGTTGGGTGGAAATCCTAATTCAGCCATCAATTTCCTTAGCCACACAATTTTTGTCACCCCTCTCGCAATACCACGGAACTCGGCCTCCGCACTCGATAGGGCCATTACCTTTTGTTTCTTACTTCTCCAAGTTACCAAGTTACCACCGATGAAGGTAAAGTATCCGAATGTTGATCTCCAATCTAGTGGGTTTCCTGCTCAGTCTGCATCAGTATAGGCCTCCATCCTGAGATGACCATTTCTCCGAAATGTTACTCCTGTATCTGGTGTTCCCTTCAAATATCTCACTACTCTGAGAGCTGCATCCATATGATCCTTTTGCGGTTTTTGTATAAACTGACTTATCACCCCAACCGCATATGAGATATCCGATCTCGTGTGGGATAGATAAATCAATTTCCCCACTAAGTGCTGATATCTCTCACGATCCACCTCACCAGCTCCTTCAACAATCCTCAACCCATGGTTCAACAACATGGGTGCGTCCGCCGCCTTGTAGTCGAGCATCCCCATCTCGGCTAATAAGTCCAAAATATATTTCCGTTGAGAAATATGAATTCCATGCCTCGATCTCATCACCTCTATACCAGGGAAGTACTTTAATCTTCCCAGATCCTTCATCTCGAATTCGGTAAACAAATTCCTCTTCAGTCTTTGAATCTCATCTCCGTCATCTCCGGTTATGATCATGTCGTCAACATAAATCAGCAGGCATGTAACCCATCTTTTCCTCATTTTAATAAAGAGGGTATGATCTGAATTGCTCTGTGTATAGCCATATTTTCTCATAGCCAACGTAAACCGTCCAAACCAAACACGTGGAGATTGTTTAAGCCCATACAAAGCCTTCTTCAGAAGGTACACATCTCACGGTCGAAATCCTTCAGAAAAATCCGGAGGTCCGTCCATATACACCTCCTCTTCCAAATCGCCGTGAAGGAACGCATTCTTCATGTCGAACTGATGTAACGGCCAATCCTTGTTTGCTGCGATGGAGAACAACACTTGAATCGTATCAATCTTGGCCACCGGGGAGAACGTCTCAGAGTAATCCATTCCATAAGTTTGTGTATAGCCTTTAGCCACAAGTCTCGCTTTATACCGTTCAATAGACCCATCTGCCTTTCTCTTGATCGTGAACACCCATTTGCATTCTACAGACCGTTTCCCTTCTGGGAGCACCCTTTTTTCTCACGTATTATTTTTCTTAAGTGCTCGCATTTCAGTTTCCATAGCCTCCTTCCATTCTGGTATTGCCAGAGCTTCAGTCGCATTCCTCGGGACTTCTTCACCATATAAGGCCGTCACAAAAGCCTTTGCACTTAATGATTCTCTCCCCCTGAACAAGTTCGTCATAGGATACTTTTGCGTGCCTGGTACATGGTCAGGTGAGTATCTTCTGGCAGCGACCCCCCGTGTACTTCAAGCTGGTAACACACTGGTGGGCGGAAGAGCCATCAGAGCCTCGACTGTATCACCTGTACGCTGCACACGAGACACGTCACATAGAACAAAATCATCGACTAGGGGCGGATCACATACCTCAATAACCGGACGAGGAGAGTCATCAGGGGGCGGAGCCGTGAGCGAGGGAGGAGGCGGAGGCGGCGAGGAAGCGGACGGCGACGGACGATCCGAACTCGGTGGTATGATGGATGGTGGAGCAATCCAATCTAGTGGGTCATCACTGAGTTTCTCCCCCTGACCGCTAGATTGGAGGGCGGTCCGATAAAAAAATTCAGTCTCCACAAAGTCACAATGTACGGTCGTAAAAACCTGATCAGTCACTGGATCATAGCACCGATATCCTTTCTAATTTATTCCATAGCCAACAAACACACATTTGACAGCGCACGCATCAAGTTTACTTCGGTGCCCCTTCGGAACATGAATAAATGCAGAACATCCAAATACCCGAGGGGGTATAGTAAGAAACGAGGGAACTCGGAGATGTGAAGAAAGGGCCTGGAGTGGAGTTTTGAACTTCAGTATCTTGGTCAGAAGCCGATTCACCAAATAGGCAGTCGTGGCCACTGCTTCCGGCCAAAATGACTTAGGCACTCCGGAATCCAACATCACGGCACGAGTAATTTCCAACAAAATAGGTTCTTCCGTTCGGCAATCCTATTTTGCTGCGGAGTATATGGGCACATAGTCTGATGAACAAGTCCTTGTTCAGCAAAAAATCCAGACATCGAGTGATTGATAAACTCCCCTCCATTATCAGTCATAAATATCTTAATGTTAGTCAAAGATATGTTGGGGAAGATTTACTCAAATCTTCCCCCCAATTTCCCGAGATTTAATTACCATAAATCCCGAGATTAATGTCTATCTTGTACTCTATAAATATGTACACTAGATGAACAATGAAGTGTGTGCAAATAATAAGCGAGAAGTATTTTTCTCCCGTGGACGTAGACACATTGCCGAACCACGTAAATTTGTGTGTTTGTGTTCGAGTGTGTGCGTTTATCACAATCTTCATGGTATCGGAGCTTGGTTCGTATCCCAGTGTCGTCATCTACCAATCATCAGATTGAAGGCAACAAGGTCGAGTCATGACCAATGCGGCAGACCTCACGAAAGTCGCCCGAATTCTCGGCGAGCAACTCGCGACGGCCCTATGAAACAAGGAAACCGCGTTAGTTCTGAAGGACAATGGGACATGTAGCAATCATCAAGGCAATGTCAGATTACGGGAACCCCTGGATAATCGGAATTATCCCGTATGGAGATAGCGATCGGCGGCCGTGGCCGAATGGAACATCTCATCGACAGCCCAGCACCTCCGCGGGAGGGAGAGGCTGGCTACCAGGCATGGTGGGAACGTGACCTGCAAGTATATGGGTGGATCACCCAAAATATTGATGAAAGCATTGACCGTCAGTATCTCAATTTTCCGAACTGTCGGGAACTGTGGAAAGGTCTCGCCAGGACCTATCAATCCGGAGAAGATAACCTGCAAATTTATGATTATACCAACAGGGCGGATAGTATGAAACAAGGGCAAATGAGTATCGAAGAATACTACAGTAAAAGCAAGGATTTGTGGATGGAGGTCGACCGTCGCCGTCCAAATCCGATGTTATACCCGGAGGATATACTCAAATTCAACGAGCTGCAAGAAGAACATAGGTTATTCAAGTTTCTCCATGGATTAGATAGTGCATTTGACGTAATTTTTTGTGATATTCTGAAGAGCGAAAAGTTACCGGACATGGATACGGCCAACGTCACCGTTCGGAGGGAGGCAGCGCGGTCACACATACTAGGGTCGGGCCAGAACACAGGATCTGGGCCTAACCCTAATGGGCCAGGATCTGGGCCCAACCCTAGCGAGCCGGGATTTGGACTCAGATCCGGGTTAGCCCTGAACTCGGGTCCTGGGTCAGGAAGTATTGGACCGACCCGGAACAATGCAGAAGCAAATTACGGGTCATACAAAAATTCGGAGCGGGCTCCGCCATCTCGACGCTCCTTTCCGTCGTCCTGTTGCTCTCCGCCACCGTTCCACTCGCAGCAGCTCGTCACGCAACTCTGATCGCCGGTCAGAACAAGGGTCGTCATCATACCGGCGTGAGACGAGGACATGCAACTACTATGGAATTCAGGGGCATATTGTAATGGACTGTCGGAAAGCGGGACGGCGAACGCAAGAAACGGAGGCCAGAGGTAACCGGGCCGTGTTAAAAATCCAGGAACAGTAGCTGTGGGAGAAGGTCTGGAAGATGGATAGCAACACTCAGGAGGGAGTGACGGAAGGCGATGGATCGATGCTCCCTCCACAAGCGGCGAGAAGAGGAGCGGAGAAAACAACGAAACAGCCGGTGAAGGTTAGGTGTCAAAATGTCTCGAGATTTCTAACGATTATGTGTGTTACAGGGCCGAAAGGAGGAAGTCGAATGGGCCGGATGAAATGACGAGAGGTCAGCCTGTATTAAAAGGAGACGGATTATACGGGCCAATTTCTCCCAATGGAGATGGTAATCTCCGGCCCATACGGATAGATCGACCGCAACAGAAGCTGGGCCGAGACAGTGGGCCGACGGACAGGAAAAGAAGTTCAGACGGGTGTGGGCCGAGATATTTTGGAAGCAGAAGCTTCGGGAATTTTTCCGATGACGTATCATATGCCCTTAATAGCTCGTGTGCGAAATCTAGTAATTGAATTTTCGATTGTGGTGCCACAGACACAGTCACATATGATGCCGCTGATATTGTTGATATATAGGTTCCCTGGAAAAAGGTTATTCAGATGGCTAACGGAGAAATGTTACCCGTAACTCAAGCTGGGACAATTGAGATAACCCCATCCCTGAAATTATCTAATTGTCTCCTTGTGCCATCATTGTCGCATAAACTTCTCTCTATTAGCCATGTGACGAAGGAGCTTAATTGCACCTTACTTATGTACCCGACTTTCTGTCTATTACAGGATATCAGGACGAAGGAGATCATTGGGCGTGGCAGTGAGCGGGGCGGACTCTATTTTGTGGATGACGTGACTCAGGGAAGTTTGTTAGCTGCTTCTTCGCGACAACAAGAGTGGTTATGGCATCGTCGTCTTGGACACCCTTCAGATGGTTATTTACGAAAGTTATTTCCGAAGTTTTCCGATTGTTCAATAAAATGTGACTCTTGTGCTCAAGCAAAGTCTCATAGGGCATCTTTTCCTGTTAGTATTTCACATTCCGAAAAACCATTCGAACTTGTTCATGCTGATGTGTGGGGACCTGCTCCGTTTGAGGGTGCAAATGGTTTACGTTATTATTTGCTGTTTGTTGATGATTGCACGAGAATGTGCTGGATTTACTTCCTTAAGCAAAAGTCTGATGTGTTTGAGAAACTATCCCGTTTTTATTATATGATTCGAACTCAGTTTGGGGTCGGGATTAAGATATTTCGGACTGATAATGGAGGCGAGTTTGTAAATCACTCAATGTCTGGATTTTTTGCTGAACAAGGACTGGTTCATCAGACTACGTGCCCGTATACTCCAGAGCAAAATGGGATTGCCGAACGGAAGAACCGTATTTTGTTGGAAATTACTCGTGCCGTGATGTTGGATTCCGGAGTACCTAAGTCTTTTTGGCCGGAAGCAGTGGCCACGGCTGCCTATTTAGTGAATCGGCTTCCGACCAAAATACTGAAGTTCAAAACTCCACTCCAGGCCCTTTCTTCACATCTCCGGGTTCCCTCGTTCCTTACTATACCTCCTCGGGTATTTGGATGTTCTGTCTTTGTTCATGTTCCGAAGGGGCACCGTAGTAAACTCGATGCGTGTGCAGTCAAATGTGTGTTTGTTGGCTATGGAATAACTCAGAAAGGATATCGGTGCTATGATCCAGTAACCGATCAGGTCTTTACAACCGTGCATTGCGACTTTGTGGAGACTGAATTTTTTTATCGGACCATCCTCCAATCTAGCGGTCAGGGGGAGAAACTAAGTGATGACCCACTAGATTGGATTGCTCCACCATCCATCATACCACCGAGTCCGGATCCGCAGGCGCCGATGCCCTCCGAAATGGATGTATCTCCGCCCGCTCCCTCCCTCACGGCTCCGTCCCACGATGACTCTCCTCGTCCGGTTATTGAGGTATGTGATCCACCCCTAATTGATGATTTTATTCCATGTGATGTGTCTCGTGTGCAGAGTACAGATGATACAGCGACAGCTCCGTCACCCACCCGTGTGTTACCAGCTCGAAGTACACGGGGGGGTCGCTGCCAAGAGATATTCACCTGACCATGTACCCGGCACGCAAAGGTATCCGATGGCGAACCTGTTCAGGGGGAGAGAATCATTAAGTGCAAAGGCGTTTGTGACGGCCTTGTATGGTGAAAAGGTCCCGAGGAATGTGACTGAAGCTCTAGCAGTACCAGAATGGAAGGAAGCTATGGAAACGGAGATGCGAGCACTCAAGAAGAATCATACATGGGAAAAACGGGTGCTCCCAGAAGGGAAACGGTCTGTAGGATGCAAATGGGTGTTCACGATCAAGAGAAAGGCAGACGGGTCTATTGAACGGTATAAAGCGAG
>JAOYMZ010032761.1:0-16366 GCA_025802335.1 Pinguicula primuliflora | reverse complement strand
AATAGTGGGTCTCCACTTATCCACTCATGAATCGAACCCTCGACCTATTGATCAAAGGTGAAGCGTCTTACCAACTAAGCTGCACTTCGTTGTCCATACTGTGATATCAAAAAAGCAATCAGGTTTCAACAAAGGAAACACATAACAGAAGGTGTATTATGTGCGAATGAGGTGATAGACTCTGCAAAGAAAAACAGAAACAGATGCTTAATGTTCAAAGTGGATTATCAACGAGCTTCTGACTCAATAGGCTGGTCTTTCTACTAAATATGCTCGAAGTTATGGGGTTCCCATTAAAGTGGAGGAACTGGACCAGAGAGTGCATTTCAACTCCAACTATTTCTATCTTGGTGAATGGGAGTCCCATAGAAGAGTTCAGACCAAAAAAGGGGCTCAGACAAGGAGACCCATTGTCTCCACACCTGTTTCTAATTGTGGTTGAAGCTCTACACTGGATTCTGAGCAAAGCATATAATCAGCAGCTATACAGTGGCTATAGTATGGGAGAATTCCCAATCTTGCAACTTCAATACGCTAATGATACTCTTATATTTGGCAATGGGACCATTCAAGATGTTAAGACTATAAGATACTCCCTCAAAGCTCTTGAATTAATCGCTGGACTCAAGGTAAATTATAAAAAGAGTCTTCTATTTGGTATCAATATTCCTGTACATGAGATGTAGTACTTTGCTAATATCGCGGGCTGCCAGTTAGATTTAATCCCATTTACATATCTTGGGCTACCTATCGGAGAGAACACTAATAGCTGTAAACTTTGGAAACACATGATTAATGAAATCCAAAGACGTTTTTTGAGCTGGGAAAACAACTACTTATCTTTCGAGAGAAGAATTATCTTGGTGAAAGGTATGCTTACAAGTTTGACAGTCTACTTCTTCTCTACTTACAAAGCTCCAAAGTCAGTTATAAAAACAATACAGAAGGAATTTTCTCGATTTCTATAGGGTGGTAATCAACGACAAGGTTCTAAGATCCATAGGGTGGCTTGGTAAACAGTCTACAAAGATATTGATCAAAGTTGATGGGAGATTAAAGACTTGACCTCATTTAATGATGCTCTACTTGGGAAATGGGGTGGGAAAGTCCAAACAAAGAAGATGACAATCTACGAAAGCATATAATGGAAACTAAATACGGTAATTTCTACAGAGCAGTGCTGTATGAAGGCAATGTGCAACGACTTTCAATTTATTCTACTTGGTGGAGAACTCTAAGCTTGATCAGAATGGCCAAATAGTTTTGAAAATCTATAAGCAGAAATCTGGGAGATGGTTTTGACACTTACTTATGGGAGGATCACTGGAATAGAAACTATAGATTGAATGACTTGTTCCCTACTTTACTATGTTACTGCAGAGAAGTACAAGCTTATAGCCCCAAAACAACAAAGTGCAGATGCTACAGAGATATCTCAGTTACTTGGTCCTCGAGTTGGATGAGAGAACTCACTACTCAGGAATTGATCATTTTTCTTGATCTACTACATCTAATATTTGAATGCAGGCTATCTGAAGGTAACCAGGATCATTGGGCATGGAAAATAACACCGGATGCAAAATATACATCAAAATCAGCTTACAAAGAGATTGTGAAACTCACTGCAGACAACTCCAATGTCTTTGCTCATTTAGCAAAATTGTGGTCTGATATTGCTCCATTGAAAGAAAGTGCTTTTGTATGGAGAATGCACAAAATTGGGTACCTACGTTAGACAATCTAATTGTGAGAGGTGTAAATGTGGGAGACGATCTGAGATGCAAATTATGTGCAGCAGCAAATGAGAGTGTAGAACACATTTTCTTCCAATGGGATTTTGCAAAAATCAATTTGGGCAAAATTTTACATTTGGCTATGTGAAAAAAGGGTACTTTTTCTGCCAGATCTGTGGTTATGCTTTGAGATGCATATGCAGTTGATCAGAAGACGGGCTGACGAGCCATTTTGGAGGAATGTCTGGCATCCGTAATCTGGGCAATTTGGTATTGTAGGTATCGTAAAGCGAAATTGTAAAAAATACGAGAGTTTACGTGGTTCAGTAATTGCCTACATCTACGGAAAGAGCTCTTCCTTTTTCTTTTCTTTTTCTTGTATATCTCAATGACTCTCAGTTTACAATATATATAGACAAGTAAAAAACTCACGTAAGGTAGTTTTCTAATCACCCCAGGCAACCAATTCCCGAGATAATAAGGAAGATTTGAATATCTTCCTTTATCTCTTTCTAACACTCCCCCTCAAGTTTGGTGGTGGGATGTCCAACATTTAACTTGAACAGAACTTCTTGAAATGATCTAGCCGCCACTGCCTTTGTTAAGATATTTGCCACCAGACGTGCCTTGAACCTTTCAACTGATCCATCTGCATATCTTTTCACAGTAAACACCCATCTACACCCCCACAAGGAGTTTTCCTTTAGGGAAAATGCACTTGTCCCAAGTCTCATTTTTCTTCAACGTCTCCATCTCTACTTTCATAGCATTTCTCCATTCAGGGCTTCTCAAAGCTTCCTCAACATTCTTTGGTACCTCATCACTATGTAACGCAGCAGTAAAAACTCGGGCCTCCTCAGTCATTCTCCTCCTGAACATATTCATCACAGGATACTTCTTCATACTAAGAACATGGTCTGCACAATATTTTTTAGCCAGAATACCACGGGTACTCCGGGGAGGAAGCACTTGTGATGGGGCGGTGGTGGTAGGCTCCTCGGGAATGACAACCTCGGAAGATGGGTCACATGTCATATCAACATCGTCAACAAAATCATGAGACTCCAAAGCACGATCAGGGTCAGAAATACTTACAGTACAGGGATATCCAGAGCATCAATCTGAGGTGGCACTGGTACTATGTCATGAGTCGGAACAAGAACAGAATGAATCCACTCGAGAGGATCATATGACTTCTCTCCCTGACCCATAGAGTGGTCAGGCTAATGGAAGTAGTACTGAGACTCAACAAAGTCACAATAGATGGTGGTAAACAACCATCGAGATACAGGGTCATAGCAGCGATACCCCTTCTGGTTCACCCTGTGACCCACAAACACGCATTTTATTGCACAAGCATCAAACTTACTGCGGTTACTCTTGGGAACGTGAACGAATACTGAACAACCGGAGATAAGAGGTGATAAAGTAAGGTAAGGTGGAACAGGTAGACAGGTAGACAGGCAGTCAGGGCCTGTAGTGGTGTCTGTAGCTTTAAGATTTTTGTAGGTAATCTATTTGCAAGGTAGATAGCTGTGGAAAGAGCCTCAGGCCAGAAATGTGCTGGGACCTTAGACTCAAGCATAAGAGCACAAGTTATCCCTAACAAAAAATGATTTTTGCATTCAGCAACACAATTTTATTCTCGAGTGTGGGCATAAGTAAATTGATGAACTAGCCCATGTGTGGAACAGAAATCAATCATAGGGCAGTTAGAATACAACCCCCACCCTCACCCCCGTTATCAGACCAAAGAATGCACAATACTATCAAATTGAGTTCGAACCATTCATTAAAAAATCTGAAATTTCACAAAAAATGTCTGTTTTGCTTCATAAAATAGATCCAACACATTCTAGTGCAATCGTCAATAAACAACACAAAATAATGCAAACCAAAACCCCCAACAATCGGGTGAGGTCCTCAAACATTAGAATGAACAACAGAAAATGTCTAGATGAATGAGTAGTACTAGAACAAAATGAAGTTCTATGAGATTTAGCTAAGACACATGTGTCGCAGGAAAAACGAACACTAGAAAACTCAGGAAATAGGTGGCTAAGGTAGCTATCAGAAGGATGATGCCAGAGGCAGAGCCTTCCTTTATGGTCAGTGGAGCTTTGAAGGGTGAGAGTATGACTTGGTGGTGCGACTTCATCGACATAGTATAGTCCAGCTCGCTCAGTGTCACACCCAATGATCGCTCGGGTTCGAATATCCTGCAATACACATAAAGATGGATAAATGAGTACTCGGCAGTTCAACTCATTAGTTACTTGACTGATCGAAAGCGGCTTATGAAAAAGAGATGACACAAATAAGCAATTAGAGAGTCTGAGATTTGGGGTGGCCTTAACGGTCCCTGCACCAAAAACGAGAATAGGAGCACCATTTGCATTTTGAATGCGATGCTTTCGTGGAACATGTCTATCATATAAGTCTGAAGCATCAAATGTAACAGTATTTATGGCACCACAGTCAAATATCCAACGTCCCTTAACATCATCATTACCACAAGAATTTAATCGAGCAATATGATCAGAATCATCAAAATAGCCCAACGGAAAAAATTTGGCACCACTAACAGATGAGGGGTGAGATCGTAATTTTGCCTCCTTTGATGTTTTCCTCTCGAGTCTGTGGCAGCTTCGGACCAAACAAAACCTCCTGCGGTGCACTCCTCCACGAAACTGGATGGACTGTCGTGGTGGGCATCAAGAATTCGCCTCCCGATCCCTACTGTGGTGCAAATATCTGATTCATCACCTTCAAAGCCCTCGCTGACCGCCACTGCACCCTTGTTCGTCCAATTTTGAGGTTGTCCGTGCGGCGGAGGTGGCACTGGCTGCCATGTACTATGGTGGCCGATCAGTTTCCATCTCTCTTGCTCCGCATGGCCATTGTAGCCACAATATTCTCACATAATTCTTCCAGGCGGGCGGCGTGGTGATGATGCTACTGGTCAGAACTGTGGCAGTCTTCCTCTACGCATGGATTCTGGCCAGATCCACCAAATCATCACTGCGGAGTCGACCTGATTGGCTGAACTAGTTCGGGTCGGGCTACTCCGGGTTCGATGGCCCTGAAATGGGCCCCGCCCATTGAAGTGGTACCTGAACCAACCGAAATGGTATTTGATCTGACATACTCGTGTCCAATCCATTTTGGTCGGATGCCAATTTGCCCGGGTCATGATGAGTTTGGGCTTGAGCCCACGAACTGAGCCCACTACCAATGCCGCCGTCAGTATGGTCATCATTTGGTCTAAGGATGCGGCGACGTGCGGCCTCTCTCCAGAGTGTGGCATAGGCCGTTTCCACATCGGGTAGTTGTTTATCCTTTAGATTATCTCGTGCAATTGTATCGAACACCTTGTCTAATCCAGTCAAAATTTTGAATAAACGATGTCGCCTGGAGTTTGTTGTAAGCAATAATATCTTCTGCATATTTCATCGGATTTGGACGTCTTCTATCAATCTCCATCCACAAACTCGTGATCTCATCATAATAAACCTCAATACTGCTCTTTCCTTGATTTAATCAATCAACCCTTGTGACTAAATTGAAGATATGCAAACTATCTTCTCCTGCAAGAAAGGTTGTGGCAAGATGCTTCCACAACTCATGTGTTGCTGGAAAGTGAATATACTTCAGTCGGAGGGACTTGTCAATATTCTTCGTAACCCATCCAAAAACAATAAGATCTTCTGTCTGCCAAACATGGTATTTTGGATCTTCCGGGGTGGGCGGCCTCGGATTACCAGTAAGAAATCGCATACAACCTTGTCCTCCAATCTCAATTTCCATCGAACGAGCCTAATTAACGTAGTTGTGATGATCCAACTTAATATCAATCACTACTTTTGAATCAGATTTCCGGGGATGTGCGGAATCCTTGGAGGAATTTGGAACCTCCGTCTTCTCGTTTTGCAAGACCTCCATCAACTGGAGGCCGAAAAGTCGTGCTGCTTCGGCCATAGCTTCGGCCATCTTAGACGGCGACGACGGTCTTCTTGGGTTTATCTAGGTCACAGGTCTTTACTGCTCCGAGCTCTTCCTTTTTCTTTTCTTTTTCTTGTGTGTTTAAATGACTCTCAATTTACAATATATACAGACAAATAGAAAACTCACGTAAGGTAGTTTCCTAATCACCCCGAGATTGTGGATCTCGAGATAATAGGGAAGATTTCAAATCTTCCTTTATCTCTTTCTAACCATAGGAAACAAGCTATATTCAAGTAGAAGATGGTCACAAGATATGAAGCAATGACTCGATAACGCACAAATTGTGGGAGCTAGGAAGAAGCAAAAACTTGTTTCAAGGTTACACAAGCTCGGATTGGGATAGAGAGGCTCGGGCAGTGCACATGATCCATTTTGCGAGTTGAGAAACTGGATTTTTGGTTACAAACTTTGCAAATACACTTCTTTATTAATGAAAATTAAATTTACGCTAAAAAAACAAACTATTGAGCTCGACAAAATCGGAGTTAAAAGCATCCTCGTCCCTCGAGGCCAACTGTCGATTAAAAAAAGTAAAAGAATCGTTCTTTTCTTTTACTTCATCTTCTTCCTCACGTCCACAGCAAAACAAGTTCGAAATTGAATCTCGAGTTCCCCAGATGGCAAATGCATATGCCGGCCCGTTTTGTATTCTCTGCATTGTCTTCATTTCGCTAGCTATGGCTGCTCAAATTAGTAAGATCATTTATCCGTTAACACTTTTCTTGGTGTATTGCAATTTGATTTGCCTGAGCAAAGCTGGATTACGATACCCAATGTGAAATTGAAGATTGTGGTAATGTGAAGTAAATGATGTCCGGATCTATTTATTGATTTGGGTGAACTCTGTTCTCATTTACAGTAAGTAATAAGTATTGTTATCCAAGTTTGGAAGCTCTCTGAAATTTTGCTTGATAAGCAGATCCTATGTCTTAGTTATTTTCACATTTTGTACTTGATTTACAAGAATGATGGAGATGAGGAGAGCATGCGCTATAAGATTTGTTTGGATTTTTTTTTTTGGATTTGATTTGCAGTTTTGCATAAGGTATAAATGTTTAGCTGTATTTCTTGCTCTAGTTTTACATCTATAACTCTATAAGGTAGTGGGTATTTGTCTATTGCTGCTTCGGGGCTTCTAAATTTGTACGCACTATAATCGTTAGCTTAAGCTGCCAAAATTTCTGAGATCAGCATAATGCATTGATCCTAGTACAACGATCTGTGTATTCCGATTTCGCAACCATACCGCAAGTAGTAAGTAACATGTTGCTGCATTTATTTTATTAACATCTAGTTTTCCCAATGAACTCGAATGAATTACTGCTTCGTCTTTGAAACACAGAAGTCACAGATAACCCTGCTGATGAGCTAGTGTCTGTGATCAACAGCAATAGAACCGCGAGCAATTCATCATCATTGTACAGCAGTCCTGGCCTTGGGTGCATTGCCCTACAATACATAAAGGCATATCAGGGCGATTGTAAGGTGGTTGGTGGATCAAATGCAAAGAGGCCTGCAGATTCTGAGTTTGCACAAACTTTTGCACCCAATTGTGGAGTTGAAGTCTCGACCCTCACTCCACTCACAGGCCGTCTGCTTGGATGCCAATCGAAATATCTCGAGCCAGCGGAAGCATTTTCAGAGGTTCTGATGAAAAACGATCGTAGCCTGGAAATACTTGGGACCAAGAATCATTCAGAGGTTGGTGCTGCCGTGAGTGGCTCAGATGGGGGTGGCCCCTACTTTTGGTGTGTGCTGTTCAGCAATGGAAGTTCAAACAGCAGCTTCGTTCTCGAGGGGGGCGTCGCGAAGATTAGCCGACCGGGATGTTTCAGTGGCGCCAATGATGCTTGCAGCAGAGCTGCATTGCCCCAAAGCAGACGCAATCTGTGGCCTGCTGTGGCTGCTGGTATGCTTGCATTTGCTTGTGCATTATAACTTTGATCTCGCTGTATTATATAATGTATGTGTTGGCACTTGGCATGACTTGCTTGCCTCTTGATGTGAAGTTGAAATGTGCTATAGCTGTAGCATTCTTCATCAGTATGTTCCTAAGGGTTTTGTGGTGTACATCGAAAAATTCAATCTTCATGTTACTGCGCTGAGTATGAAATGGATGCTTGGAATTTTGTATCGTGGCATGGGCCGGTAAATTGCAGTTGCAATGTCTATGGGAAGTATATTCTAATTTGCACGTCTATGGCATCCTGTGTTAAAGGCATCCTTAGCCCGTTGTTTTCGAACAAACTCGACCGCGGTCAATACTGTCCGAGTATAGTGAAACTCGGTGTATGCCTTGACTCGTTCCCTAGGCGGTCTGACAACCTGATGTGGCAGCAGGACTCCCTCATTTGTAAGCCGATTACTGACGGAAAATGCCCCTTGTACAGTACCAAAGTAAGTTCAAATGGAAATTACGAGTCAAGCCTCACATATGAGCTTGCCCTGGAAAACTTCTTCATTCATGGCCAACCAAATTTTCCAACAGGTAATGGCAAAAATACCCGACATATTGGAACCCATGGATGGCATTGTTATATGCATGGAAAGCCATGTTTTAAAGTCAAGTTCACTATTGAAATTGGATGGTGGGTGCAGCATCCACCATATATGCTGGCAATCACGAAAAACATACAACAACGTCTCAATTACGAAGCAAAAGTGACAAGCTGGAGTGTCGGTACATAGGCGATTCGTCCAAAGGCAATCATGCATCGCCTTCCACAAGACGATCCTCACCATTTTCGAGTAGTCGTGAGAGTTATTTAGGATCTCAAATAGCTGAAGCACTCATTCGTGCCCCCCCTAAGTTGGATGAAGGATGATGCAGTTGTCGCTCTTGAAGCTACGTCAGATATTGGTTTTGATGACGACGATGATATGAAGGATGATGCAGGTACAAAAGATCCTACCACAATCGCCATATTTGAAGGTAATATATATTTCCGAATATGAATATATAGATAATATATGTTTATGTTTTATGTTTTATAGCCTAGTGTCTTCATGTATATTTTATCTTTTATGTAGAGTTCCAAAATAATCCGATGAGGTTTCTCAACGAAATAAGATGAAGCAACGGTGGAAGGTGGACGACGAAGAAGTTGGAACTATTTGGATTTATGACTTATGGACGTTTGGATGTGTTATGAACTATTTAGATGTGTTGTAAACTTTTGGATGGTTCATTTGTTATGTTACAGAGAAATTGTATGTAACCAGTATCGGCCGGTACCAGTATTGAATAGAACCTGTACCTGTACTTTCATGTTAGTACCGGTACCGGCCGGTAGCTTGGACAACCCTAGCTTCAACTGCTTCCGGTTCCATATTAAGGACATTTTCTAAAGCTAACTTACAGCTGAAGAGGCCTTTTGTTGAAAACCGTAATGTCTACACGTCCTCACCTCCCTCATCACCCGATGGTGGAAGCGCTATGATTTGATCTACCATCATTTGGGAAAGCCATGCAATGAACTGTTCGATGTCCCACCCACCTGAGCTGAGACAAAGAGAAGACACTTTGATGGAATGCATATGGGGAGGGATTGAAGTTAAAGCAGAAGATAATAAAGGCGCGCTAAATGGAAACCAAATGTCATCCAAGAGGATACATAATTGGCGTTGCCTACAATCCATCTCGAGAAGTCATCTATTATCCCAAATAATTTTGACATATTCCTCTATAAATGAGATCCAGACGAAGATTCACGGTTTGTTGAGTTGGGGCATGAGGAGTAAGATATTTGGCTAGAAAGATTTCCTTCCATTGTTTGCTTTCTTCCGTGACAAACTGTCTTGCAATTGAAACGAGGTAAACCAAGCTCCCCATGGTCTTTACTTCGACAAATAACACGCCATGGGAGGAGATGTTGCTTGCGCAGATTAGCCTCGCTTCCCCATAAAAAAAATCATGCACTTCCTTATCAAGGTCATTACACATTGAAATAGGATCAGGTGTGGTTTGCATGTGGTATGTAGGAAGAGCACATACGATCGACTTGCACAGTGTCAAACGGCCAGCCATTGAGATCTTGGGAGATCTCCAAAATTGAACCCTAGTCCACATTTATGGAATTGGGGAGTATACAGTGACCTACTCACTGTATACTATGTAGTGCCCTCGTGGCACTGCAGGATTGGTTGGTCAGCGAGCTCGTGCAAAAGTGTTAAACACCAGCCCACCTGCCACACCAATCCTGCATTGCCACATGGGCACTGCATAGTGTGCAGTAAGGTCCCCAAACCCAAGAAGAATGGGTCCATGGGTGTGCTTCTTAACTCTGCCATGAAGCAAAGGTACCTCGAGATAGGTCCTGAGGTCATTTATATTATTTTCACAAACTAGTTTTGAAAATAATATAAATACTCTTTTCATTTCTTGCTACCAAAACTTAAATTACCATTTCTAAGCAAAATTTAGTTATCAATATGTGATGGGGATTGGCCACATAATTGTGGACCAACTTAATATATAGATATTGACATCCCACCCAAAAACATTCCATGGGTGACTTTTGTGATCAATTTGGCATTGATATTTAGCAAACCAATAGGCCTGAATTGATCAAAACTTTATGGGGGAACAATCATCAGGACTAGAGTTATCAGACCTCTATTCACTCTTGAATCCATTTGTTCAATTTGTAACATTTTTTTAGGAACGGAGATTAATGTGGGTGCCACTATCTTCCAGTTATGCTGATAAAAATTTGCTGGGAATCCATTAGATCCAGAAGCCTTGTCTAGGTGCATGTCAAACATAGAAGCTTCAATTTCAGCTTCTTAAATTTCAGTGGCAAGGATGGCTTTTTGGATTGATGTTAGATGAGTGAAGGCTCCTCGTATTGAGAACTGAACCATATTCCTTGTCTGATGAGTATCTAGTGCAGTAAATCGTCTTCTTAAGAACTCGATTACCTCAATAGTAAGCCTTGATGAATCAGAGCACCATGCACCAATTGCAAGTCTAATAGTCAGTACCTCTGTGTGCCTCTTTTTCACATTGTACTTGGTACAGAAGAGCTTAGTGTTGCGGTCACCATGTCTTATCCAATTTGTTCGGCTGCTTTGCTGTTAAGAAGCTCGTACTGTATATAGATTTTTTCCAACTAGTCTCAGATCAAGCTCAAGGTTTAATAAATACTGTGAAGATCTTTTCTCCAATGTTTTTTGTATACCGTCTAAACGTCCCAATGCCCGCCTTTTCCTTCTAAAGATGTCTCAAATGAATTCCGTCTTCTATGTGTGTAGCTTATCCTGTATATTGTCCAACGCTGCAGGAAGCATCACTTCAGTGTTCCACATGAGTTTAAGCCAACTTTGTCACCATTAATTTTTAAAAAACTTTTACCGATGATAGAATCATTGAAATCTCGATGAAGTATGATTCATTCAAAATACATTATATAGACTTTAAAACATAACTTTGTATAGGCTTTAATCTTTGAGATAAACCGGGTGATATGGGCCTGTATCCATTGTCATCTTCATCCATATGCTTATTGTCATTTACAATTATAATTTCATTTAATGTCAATTCTCAAAGTTAATGATTGACATTAATTAAAGTTATAATTGTAAAGGAGGGTAGATGATGAATGGAATGCCCAAATCATCCACTTATCCACAATTATTCTTTACATTAAATTTAAAACTCAATATATTTTAAACAAGTTATGCACTGATAAATACAGACAGGATTACTAACCTGGATGATCCGCATGAAGCATCCCTGATAAATGGTTCATGGGAATTCAGACAGAGGGTTGACGGCGCAGTAAGCGATAACAATCGGGCTGCCTACGGGGGCATCTTATGTGACTGAGAGGGTCATTGGATTGTTGGCTTCATTAGAAGAATCAGCCATTGTTCAAGCTCAGCTGTAGAATTGTGGGAAATTTTCCAAGGCTTGTTATTGGTTCGTCACTTGCAACTCAGAGGGGTGATTATTGAATCTGACTTCAAGCACGCTGTCCAGGCTATTGAAGGGCTATGTACGGACATACCGAGCTTGTCCCTGATTCAATGAATGCAAGAACTGCTAGTCACTCTACCAGTTTGGATATTCTTCCGCTGCCGTGTTCATCTAAGGGAAGCACACATGTTAGTCACGAAGGAATTGAATATGAGCACCTTCAGTTTCACATACTTTTGTGATGACTCCCTGACTAGCAAGACATCCTGTCATGCCCTACCTACTGCGTTGAGTTCCTTGCTGAACATGAATGCTGATACACAACTTTTCAATGTGCTGCACCTTACTGGAGCTCGCTAGTCCACGCAAAGGCACGCTTCTCTGCTAGCCTTTCCTCTCTGGCATTTTGGCAATGTTCCTATGGCTTACTCTGTTATGATCCACCAGAGTTCTTATGTTTTCCAACCCCCATTGAGTTGTCTCGCATCGGTAATTTGGACACTTTGTAAGTGCATGCTTGCATGTTGTTGAATACTCGCTGTTCAGGCTAAGAGAAACATCCTCATTTTCTTTGTGTTGAAACAGAGATCTCTCCGATAATATGTTTAGTGGTTACTTGCCCTCCTCCATTGGCGACTTGGATTGGAACACCTTCTGAAGCTCTAAGTGCATTTAAACTTCTTCACATTACTATTCTCTTCATCTCACGCTCTTATTCTTTAAACAGTAATATAAGCAATAACGAGTTGACTTGATTCATTCCATCTGAGTTTGGCAACTTGAGGAGTGTCATGGAAATGTATGGTTCAGCATTATACATTTTTATTTTCCCTTATTCTCACGGGTCAAGTAAAAAACTATGTTCTTTTTCATGCAGAGATCTTTCGGACAACCACTTATCAGGAACAATTCCTCAGGAGCTGAACCTGCTTCATGTTAGTCAGAGATATTTATGGAAAGGATTGACCTTATTTCCTGGGATTTGAGTTCCTTGAATCCTGGGATTTACAATGATGAGATGATTGTTGTAAACTCTATAAAAAGAGAATCCTTGTACATTGTAAGAAGAAAAAGAAAAGAGAATATAAGAAAGAGCTCTTACCGTGGATGTAGGCTTTGCCGAACCACGTAAATCTGTATTCGATTCTTTTCTTTTCTTCATGGTATCGGAGCAGGGAGATCCTACCGTATCGTCATCTACCAATTGAGTTTTTCCGACAAAGATGTTGCAAACACTGATCGACCGGGTAGTACTGGCAGAAACTGCAAAGATACTCAACCAGCAATTTTGTGAGATATTTAAGGTATAGATTGAGACAATACTACACAAAATATTGGCAGAGAAGCCAATATGCTGGGAATCTGCCCACCGGCAGAATACTAGACAAATCAGTGACGAATCTCATTGTGATGGGCCAAAGCAGCCCGTAATACAATTGGAGAATGGTTCGGGTTCCACGACGGGCCAAATTGCTGAAACTGAATTCAGGTTAGGTCAAGCCCAACTCGCCCAAACCAAACTAGATTACCGACAGAACTGTTGTTCGTCGTCATTCTGCGATTTTCGGTCAGAAACAGCAGATATCCAGCCGGATTCATCATCCCGACATAAGATTTACGAGCAATGTGAGTGACTCGACCGCTTGCAGCGTGAGTGCAACCACCTGGTGTCATCTCAGTCACAGTGACAATCTGGTGCTGTCGACGAGGAGATGAAATCATACAAGGCAGAAGATGAAATCGGGACCACAGGGAACAATTGTGCATATCTAGGCATCATGAGGCGATGACCCAATGCCTAGGTCACCATCCCTGTGCACAAGTCGGAAGTTTGGAGACGAAAATCTGCAAGTGACAAAGTTGTTTCATGGGAAGAATTTTCTTCCCAAAATAGAGACGGACGAAATTGTAAAGTTGGTTCACGTGAAGACTTTTCTTCACAAAATGGAGGCAGCCTAGTTAAATTGAATTGCAAGGGAGGGGACTTGTCCTTAGGTGGAGGTATTAGGGCAAGGAGTAAAAAATTACCATCCAACCCCTCAATTAATAATGGAGCAAAATTCTTTTATTTTGGGTGTTTTGAGGATTACGATGAATCAGTGGCTCATGTTAATTCATGCTTGAAGACTGGGGTACAAAATAGTGATTGGATATTTGACTGTGGAACTACTGATATAGTCACTTACGATGCTGCTGATATGGTGACTAGACAGAGTTCACGAAAAAATCATATTCAGATGGCTAATGGTGAACTTGTTCCGGTTAAAGGATTCGGGAAGATTGAGATTACTCTGACCCTTAAGCTCACTAATTATTTATTTATGTCTTCTCTCTCACATAAATTACTTTCTATTAGTCATGTGACTAAAGAATTAAACTGCAAAGTGACTATGTATCCATCTTTCTGTGTGTTGCAGGATATTCGGACAAAGGAGATCATTGGGTGTGGCACCAAGCAGGCCGGACTGTATTATGTGGACGAGGTTGTTACTACGAGTGATGCATTGAATGTTCAGTGTAGGTGCGATACAAAGGAATGGCTATGGCACCGGAAATTGTGTCACCCGTCTGATGGGTATCTCCAAAAATTATTTTATATCTCTAGCTTTCCTATTAATTGTGATTCGTGTGCACGTGCTAAGTCTCATAGAGCATCGTTTCCTAAGAGTTTATCTCATTCCGAATCTCCCTTTGATTTAATTCATACTGATGTGTGGGGGCTTGCACCTATTGTTGGAGGGGGAGGATTTAAGCATTTTCTACTTTTCATTGATGATTGCACCAGAATGTGTTGGATTTATTTTTTGAAAAGTAAATCCGACGTTTTTGAAAATTCTTGCTTTTTTATTGGCTAATTCAGAATTAATCTGGGGTACCTCTCAAAATTTTTCGCTCTGACAATGGGAAAGAGTTTGTGAATCACTCTATGAGTACTTTATTGAGTCAGAATGACATTATCCACCAAACTTCTTGTCCCTATATCCCTGAGCAAAATGGAGTGGCAGAGAAAAAAACCCGTATCTTATTAGAGATTACTCGGGTGATTATGCTGGATTCTCATGTACTTACATTTTTTGGCCTGAGGCTGTTGCTGCAACTACTTACTTGGTAAATCGTCTCCCTACCAAGGTACTCAAACTTAAGATCCCCCTTCAGGCCTTATCATTTTATCATAGAGTACCATCATATCTTAATATTCCTCCACGAGTCTTTGGTTTTTCTGTATTTATCCATATCCCTAAGAGTCATCGTACTAAACTAGAAGCATGTGCCCTTAAGTGTGTATTCGTGGGGTATGAAGTTCATCAAAAGGGGTATCGATGTTATGATCCAGTGTCTCGCAAGGTGTTCACGACTTTTCATTGTGATTTTGTGGAGTCAGAATTTTATTATCAGGATATCCAATCAAGGAGTCAGGGGAGAATCGTGAGGTATATGACCCACTTAATTGGATTACTCCATTGTCGGGCACTGCTGGTACATAGCCCACACAGCCCTCTCCCTGCTTTGCCCTAGTGAGTTCTCCTCTCCGGATATCGAGGTTAGTGGTTCTGATCTTTCTCCTATTATTGAGGTATCTGACTCATCTTATCCGGATATTTTTAGTATTGTACTTGTGCAGGATATCTCCTTTTCTCCAGATTCAGAGGATGTTACTCCTATATCTGCTCTTGATTCAGTCACTCCTGGCCCTGCACCGACCCGATTACTGCCTCCTCGAAGTAATTGGGGTGTTGCTGCTCGTCGTTTCTCTCCGGATCATATTCCTGGCTCACAGCAATATTCTTTGGCTAATTTATTCAGGGGCAGAGAGTCTAAATCAGCAAAAGTATTTACTACTGCAGTATATCAAGCGAAGTTACCAAGGAATGTGGAGGAGGCATTATCTATACCTGAGTGGAGAGAGACGATGGAGACAGAGATGCGTGCTCTGGAGTGTAGTGGTACCTGGGAGATATACCGCTTTCCTATGGGGAAGCGACCTATTGGATGAAAGTGGGTGTTTACGATAAAGAGGAGAGCTGATGGATCAGTTGAACGATACAAAGCACGTCTTGTGGCCAAAGGATATACACAGAATTATGGGATAGACTACTGCGAGACATTCTCGCTTGTTGCTAAGATTGACACTATACGTTTACTGTTCTCTATTGCAGCCAATAGGGACTGACCTCTCTTCCAGTTTGACGTGAAAAATGCCTTTTTGCATGGAGATTTGAGTGAAGAGGTGTACATGGAAGTTCCTTCAGGATTCTCACATACTTTTCGACCTAGAAGGGTGTGCAGATTAAGGAAAGCTTTGTATGGCCTGAAACTGTCCCCACGTGCTTGGCTTAGAAGATTCACACTAGCTATGAAAAAATATGGATATGTGCAGAGTAATTCAGAACACACTCTATTTCTGAAGAGGAGGAATGGTAAGATCACTTGTCTTATCATCTATGTTGACGACATGGTGATTATAGGGGATGATGAGTTGGAGATTAAGGAGTTGAAGAGGAATTTATTCAAAGAGTTCGAAATGAAGGATCTAGGCATACTTAAGTATTTTTCTTGGCATTGAGGTGATGAGATCAAAGATCGGAATCCACATATTGCAGAGGAAATACATACTTGATCTGTTAGTTGAGACAGGATTATTGGAGAGCCGACCTGCTGATTCTCCCATGGTACCTAACCATGGACTCAGGATAGTGGATGGAGCTGAGGC
>JAOYMZ010032751.1:0-16368 GCA_025802335.1 Pinguicula primuliflora | reverse complement strand
ATTTAACATACAAAATTCTTAATGACATTTAAATGATAGACTAAACTTGTAAAATTCTTAATTAAACTACATGTAAGGATGAATTAGGAACAAAGTGTTGAGACATGTAGCATCACTCATTCGCACGAGCCTTGGGCTTGACGGCTGTGGACAACTGAGCCTGCATTGTAAACAACAAGTAAGCCCGTACTATGAGACCAGGCAGGAGATTCAACAGCTGATTCAGTGGCCTTGAGCTGGCAATGGAACCATTATTACAGCAACCTGAGACTTGGTTTCATGATTTGACCCATTCGCGCATATGGTAATCACAACAGGATGGAAGGGTGGGCAAATGGCCTCGGGTCCGGCAGGTTCAAAGTCCGAAGCCCGAAAAAAAAAATTTGGGATGGGTTCGGACCTTAAAAAACAAGTCCCGAACCTAGTTCGGAACGAGATCGGGTCTGTCGCATTTTACACGGGACAGACCCGAAATTCGAACTAAGAATAATAAAATATTAAAAAAATAGAAATTTTTAAGAAAGAATATCTCTGTTTTGCTATAAGGGTTCTACTATATCTTCTACTATTTCTTATTATTTTTAGAAGATGTAGTGTTTTGCTAAAGTCCTTAAAAAATAATATTTAAAATTCTAATATAACAAACTACTATAGATTACAAAAATAACCTTCATTTAACTATTTGCCAAAATCGAAAATATAGCAGAAGTTAGCAACTCAACTAAGTTATTGGCATTTAGCAGAAACAAAGAATTCAGAATCGTATAATTAAATTTCAACTCGTTAATCGTTTTATGCGTCACGAATAATTTCAAATCAAAAAATTTAACACCAGAAATGCTATGACTAGGAATGTTGGCCGTCCCGAGCCTAATTTTTTTTTTAAAAAATGTGGGCCTCGGGCTGTCCGGATGGCCATCCCGAGGATCGAAGTTCCGAACTTGTTTGGAACTTGGGGCTTCGGGACGGGATTGGGCTCAAAATTTTGGGGCCAAATCAAAATGGGACGGAATTGGGATTCGGCAAATTCTGATCTCGAATCCCGAATGCCCAGCCCTAGCTATATGATGAAAAAAATGCCGAAGAAAGTCTCAAGTATTGTTGACAGGATCAAGGTTGATACATGATCAGTGATAGTAAGGTTTCATAACCCAATTGGACATGATTAGTGTCTTAGTTAAGTTTCAACAGTTTCCCTACTATACCTTTTCTTTATGAGTTGACCCTTAGCCCACGCTTCTCATGACCGAGCCAAATGTGTCTTATTTATATCAAAATCTAACATAATGTTCTTCTAGAAACTGTCCAGGAGAATGAATGAATCTGGCCAAGAAGCGTGGATAATGAAAGACCAATGGAAAACTTATGGCTGTGGAAGAACAGAAGTAGTAGAAAGGGTTGGCCGGAAGAGTGTTGACTTTGCTTCTGTCTTCTTCCTTTGTCCTCTGTTCACGAGAAATAAAAGTTGGTTTTTCTGTTTTAGGAAAGGGAAGTCGGTGAAAGGTCGCACATTACTGTGGCCAGTCTTGTCAAAGCAAATGGCCAACTCCGACGACACCAAAATCGCCGTCGTGGTGATCCCTCTACCGGCGCAGGGCCATCTGAACCAGCTCCTCCACCTCTCCCGCCGCATCTCATCCGCCGGCGCCGTCATATACTACGTCGGCCCCGCCACCCATATCCACCAGGCCAAGCTCAGGGTCCACGGCTGGGACCCTTCGGCCATCCCCGGGGTTCACTTCCACGAATTTCCGATGCCCCATTCTGAAAACCCTCTGCCTGATCCACACACGCCGACGAAATTCCCCTCTCAGCTTCTTCCATTGTTCACCGCAACACTCAGCCTCCGGGACCCTGTTCGTTCATTTGTGGAACAACTTTCAAGAAAATTCAGGAGGGTTGTTGTTATCCATGATTCTCTGATGTCTTATGTTGTCCAAGATATTGATTCCGGTAGAAATGCTGAGTGCTACCGTTTCCGTAGTATTTCGGCTTTTGCTGTTTATTCGTACTACTGGGATTGCGCCGGTAGACAGGAGGCGCCACCGGGTGCTGAGATTCTGAAAGAAATCCCGCGCATGGATGAATGTTTCCCGCCGGAGTTTTTGGAATTCACAGCAATACAAAGTGGCTCCAGGTAACTGAAGCATTTAAACTTTTTGAGAAAGTTACACCATTGTGAGGCCAAAAAATTTCTATGCCGAATTCTATTTGTGTTCGTTGTATCAAAATCTGATCGTCACGATTAAGTGATAATATTAGCGGGTTAAAGTAGATCCAACCCGTTATATCGACTCGTGAATTTGACCCGATTAATTGTGGTTGTCGTCTTCACAAATAGAATGTCCGGACATAAGAAAATTTCTGACTGTGAGGTGTTCTTTATGGAACTCTTTATCTGCAGGAAAGTGTCTTCAGGTGAGATTTTCAATTCCAACAGAGTTATAGAGTGTTTCTACCTGGATTTATATGCCAAACTGAAGGCAACATGGTCAGACCAACAATGGGCAATCGGTCCATTCAATCCCGTGGGTGTAGAAAATCAGAAAACCAGTTCAACAACAGGTATCAAATGCTTGGATTGGCTTGACAAGCATGGTTCTAGTTCAGTCTTATTCATATCTTTTGGGACAACATCTTCATTCTCCGATGAACAGGTGAGTGAGGTCATGTGTGTAAGCACTTCACTTTCTCCATCATTGAATTTGACAGATCAAAATAAATCTCCATTATCCAATGAACAGATCCAAGAACTGGCAATTGGGCTGGAAAGAAGCCACCAGAAGTTCATATGGGTATTGCGAGATGAAGATAAGGGCGACATTTTCACGGGCGAGATTCGAAAACCTGTGCTACCAACAGGGTTCGAAGATAGGGTGAAGGCAAGAGGACTCGTCGTGAGAGATTGGGCTCCGCAGCTTGCTATTCTTGGCCATCCATCGACTGGCGGTTTCATGAGCCATTGTGGTTGGAATTCTTGCATGGAGAGCATCAGCAGTGGAGTTCCCATTGCAACTTGGCCCATGCATTCTGATCAGCCCATGAATGCTGTACTGGTAAGGGAAGTCTTGAGGATTGGAGTTGAGGTTAAGGATTGGAACAAAAGGGATGAAGTTGTGTCTGCAGTTACAGTTGAGCATGCTGTGAGAAAATTAATGGCATCAGAGGAAGGGGATTTGGTCAGAAGAAGAGCTAAAGAATTGGGAGATGCAGTCAAAAATTCAGTAATGGAAGGAGGAAGTTGCAGGAAAGAGATGGATTCCTTTATTGCTCATATCACCAGGTGAGTCTACAAAAAAGAAATCTTTCTATTCCATTCCAAGCCACAATCAATATCATTTATTTTGTCTGAGGAGCAATTCTATTCTAACTCCAGTTAGTATTGGTGTTCATGGTCACAAGTGAAAGTACAAGAATGTATGAGAAATGTGGCTATAACAGATGCAAGTGTTTTCACATGTCTTCCATTTACATTCGATTGTTGATTTCCGACAACAAGGAAGAACACATTTTGGCATGGGAAGATTAAATTCTTTATGATGCTGCAACTGAAAAAGGGCAGCAAGTAGCATCAGATTTGATGCTGAAGATATGGAAGATAGGATTGAGTCCAGACACTGATAGTTGGAACAAAGTTACTCATTTGAAGATGTTTACTTGTATTATAAAAATAACATGTGCCTAAAGAACCAAAAGAGCAAGAGGAAACCGATGGGATGCAGAATTATTCAGGTCTTAGGCAACAAAAAAGTATACTAGTACTCGAAGACTTAAGTGTTGAACATGTGGAGGTCATTGAGCTCTTGGCCTTTTCAACCACCATTTGTATAAGAGGCCATTTGGTTTGTCATATTACGGTTGATTCAGCATTTTAACGGATCACAATCAAATAGTCGACAGTGTTTAGTTACCGTTTGATTACGTGAACTGCCCGATGGGAAACAATCAAAATCAACTGAGATTTCAATTACGTTCGATTTCGTGCAACTTACGAAAATCACGAATTTTGCGACATTATGTTTGATGAAACCTTGGGAGCAAAGTTAAATATCTTATATACTTACACCTTCACATTCCACCACGGACGCCTTATCCCGGGTTGGCAATGGGTGGGTTGGGATCACCCTGAACTTGACTGGCCCACCCCAGTGTTCCTGAACAGTGTAGACACTACCAAAATTGCCAGAATCTCACGATCGGAGAATGTGTGTCCTGCTATCTGTTAGAGTTAGGAATTTAGAATGAACACAGAGATTTTTACGTGATTTGGAATGAAATTCCTACTCTACGGTGTCGCTTTTCCTTCTCTCTTTTTTCTTCTGTTTTTCTTTGTTCATACAATTGCATATATAGAGGATGAGATAACGACTTCCCTCATTTATTTCCTAAACATCGGCAATGGATCCCTAGAAATTAGGGATCACAATAGGGGGAAAGGATTTGAATAAATTTTTTCCCTCTTTTATCTTCTTTCCTTAACACTTCCCCTCAAGTTAGGTGTGGGGCATCCAACACCTAACTTGCACAATATGTCATGGAAGATTCTCCCGTTCACAGCCTTGGTAAGTATGTCTGCCAGTTGATCTTCTAATCTCACAAACGGAAGAGTCACAATATTACTCTCAAGCTTCTCCTTGATGAAGTGTCAATCAATTTTAACATGTTTGGTTCGATTATGTTGAAAAGGTTTTTCTGAGATGTGGATTGTTGCCTTATTATCACACCTCAATGGACATGCTGACTCAGGTGGAAAACCGAGTTCTGTCATCAGTTTAATAAGCCATAGTATCTCAGCTACTCCTTGCGTGATTCCTCTAAATTCGGCCTCAGTACTAGACCTTGCTACAACATTCTATTTTTTACTCCTCCACGTGACAAGGTTACCCCTAACAAAGGTGACGTAGCCTGAAGTCAATCGTCGATCTACAGGGTTGCCTGCCCAATCGGTGTCTGTATATGCTTCAATCTTCAAATGTCCATGTCAGCCATAGAGTATCCCGGTCTCTGCAGATCCTTTCAATTATCTCAGTATCCTCAGTGCTGCTTTGATATGTTGTTTCTGTGGGCTGTGCATGAACTGACTGACCACTCCCACAAAATATGCAGTGTCAGGGACTCATGTCGAGTATGCGCCAGGTAGATGAGTTTTCCTACTAGATGTTGGTATCTGTCTTTGTCTGCTGCTTCTGCACCATCCACTATCTTCAAACCATGGTTCAATATCATTGGTGTATCGACTGACTTGCACTCCAATAGTCTGATCTCAGCAAGGAGATCTAGAATGTACTTCCTTTGCGAGATATAGATTCCGGCCTTTGATCTCATAACCTCAATTCCTAAGAAATACTTTAGCATTTCAAGGTCTTTCATCTCAAACTCTTCAAACAGGTTCTGTCTCAGGCTCTCAATTTCTTCCATACCATCTCCAGTGATAACCATATCGTCCACATAAATGATAAGGCATGTAATACCCTGTTTCCGCCACTTTAGGGACAATGTATGATCGGAGTTGCTTTGCGAATAACCATATTTCTTCATTGCCACTGTAAATCGTCCAAACCAGCCTCTTGGAGATTGTTTAAGGCCATATAGAGCATTCTTCAATTTGCAGACTTCTCTCGGTCGAAAATCGTACTGAATCCAAATCACCATGCAGAAAGGCATTCTTAAAGTCAAACTGATGAAGTGGCCACTCCAAATTTGCAGCTATAGAGAACAAAACCCGGATGGTGTCAAGCTTGGCTACAGGTGAGAACGTCTCTGAATAATCCACTCCATATCCAATAGTGCCATCGACTTTCCTCTTAATGGTGTAGACCCAACGGCATCCAACAGTTTTCTTCCGTTGAGGTAGCTCACACACTTCCCACGTTCCATTTTTCCTGAGAGCTTCCATCTCCACATTCATTGCAGCCTTCCATTCAGGGATTCTCATTGCCTCAACTTCACTTCGAGGTATATCCTCACTGTAGACTGCAGTAGCAAATGCTCAAGCAGAGTCAGACATACTTGCCATCACCACATCAGCCACTGGATATCTCTAGATCTCTGGGATGTGTTCTGGAGAAAATCTTTTCTTTCGAACCCCTCGGTTGACACGATCAGGAAGCACATATCTCGGTGTAGTCGGGCTCACTGGTCCTGCATCATGATCAGTCTCCAGAATATCCGTAGAATGTGAAGGCTCAGGGGTCAGTGTACTTACCGGAGTTTCCAATGAAGAAGGTAACTGGGATGAGCCTTGGAGAACTGGTTGTACATTATCTTGGTCGCGAATCTAAACAGGTGGTCTACTCGACTCATGGACCGGGTCAGGTGGTACTTGTGCGTGAGGCACTTGAATTGATGAGGGCATGGAAGTGGATGAAGTTGATGGTGACGGCTGTACATGAGGTACAGTCGGAGAATGTGGCGACGGCTCGCTGAAAGATGGGCTAGTAAACCAGTCAAAGGAGTCACTTGCTGAAGTCTCCCCCTAACTCGATGACTGGCTGGGTAGCTGATAGAAATACTCTGTTTCCACAAAAACGCAGTCCATAGTGATAAAGATACGGCGTGTATGAGGGTTATAACACCTATACCCTTTTTGGGAAATGCCATATCCCCAAAAAACGCATTTCTCGGCACATGGGTCAAATTTTGACCTGTTTACTTTCGGAATATGAACAAATACTGTGCAACCAAAAATATGGGGAGTCAACGAGAGTGGTGGAGGAACATGTGATTTTTCAGACAAAACTTGGATAGGGGTACGAAAATTTAACACTTGAGTGGGCAGTCTATTTAACAAATACGTAACTGTAGAAATTGCTTCAGGCCAAAAATTGGATGGAACCTTCGACTCAAACATAAGGGCTCTAGTGATTTCAAGAAAAAAACGGTTTTTTCGTTCAACAATCCCTTTTTGTTAAAGAGTGTAGGAGCATGTGGTTTGGTGCAACATTCCTTTTTCAGAGAAAAAATCTTTCATAGATTGATTCACCTATTCCCCCCATTATCTGATCGAAGAATCTGAATTTTTGTATGAAATTGGGTAAGAATCATTTGATAGAACTGAGAAAATTTCGAAAAAACCTCAGATTTAGAACGAAGAAAATATACCCATGTCATTCTCGAACAGTCATCAATAAATAGAAGGAAATAACGTAAACCTTGAGCCCCAATAATAGGAGCTGGCCCCCAAATGTCTGAATGTATCAAGGAAAAAATATTTGAAACCCGAGTGTTCGAAGACAAATACGGCTGTCGATGACTCTTAGCTAAGATGCATGTCTCACATTGAACAGGTAAACTAGGAATTTTAGGAAATAACCGGCTGAGATATTGCTGGGAAGGGTGACCAAGACGTCGGTGCCACAACCAACTTTGAGAGTCAGGTGATCCTTGAGTCAAGAGTGTCCGTCCCGTCGAATCCACTTCGTCCACAAAGTACAGGCCATTTCTCTCAGTACCACGCCCAATTATCTTCCTCGAATGGATATCCTGTAAGACACAGAAAGACGGGTACATCATAACCACGCAATTTAATTCTCTTGACACATGGCTAATAGAAAGCAGCTTATAAGATAGGGACGGAACATATAAGCAATTAGACAGCCTTATGGACGGTGAGATTTCAACAACCCCGGATCCCTTTACGGGAGCGAATTCGCCGCTTGCCGTTTGAACTACTTTCTTCCTTGATTCCTGCAGATGGGCAATATCAGATAAATCATAAGTGATTGTGTCAGTAGCTCCACAATCGAAAATCCATTTCGGATTTTTTCCAACATCTGGGCCTGAGGTAATATTCACATTTCCTGTATTGGGCTGTGGCCCAGACTTGGTCCCGTATTTCGGTCTAATTTGGCCTGACTTCGGCCCAAACTGTACCACATTCAAATTAGAAATTCCAATTTTCCTATTAGGGCTGCTCTCCTTGTCTTCAATCTGGTCCAGAATTCCGGTCATGAAATATTTTAGCCCTGTTAATAAGGATGAACGAATTCGTTCATTAAGGAAGTCGAGTTTTTTACCTGGTCCGGAAAGATTTTCTCCATTGCAAGTTTCTCCCCTTCCGACGTTGGCGACCGCACAATCGCCGTCATTGCCACTCGCAGGGACTGGAGATCCGCTATCTACGGCGGCAGCTGTAGCCCCTCGGTTCCACTGTCCTCTTCTCGGCCCCTTCGGATAACCAACTATCTGGTAACACTCTGCCTTGGTGTGCCCTAATTTCTGGCAATGTTCGCATCGTACATTCGGGCGGCGGTATGATGATTGTGCCAAAGGCCGGCCGTCTGACCGTCGTTCAGTCCCTGAATTTCGATTTTGTGATGTCCATTTTTCTGAATCTCGCTGATTTGCATTCAAACTTTGCTTCGTCAATAGACCCGTTCCAACGCCCAGTGATGCATCCGGTTGATTGGAGGCGGCCGTGGAATGTAATATGTATTTCCGGGCAGCTTCCCGCCGGAGAGTTGCGTACGCAGCTTCAACTGAGGGCAAAGGGTTCCCTTTTAGGATATCCCTGATAATCGGCTCATACTCGTTACTGAGTCCGGCCAAAAAGGAGAACAACCGATGTTCTGCTTGCATATTGTTGTATTTGGTAATGTCATTCGTGGTTTCCATTGGGTTTGGTCGTCTCCGATCGATCTCCAGCCATAAAGCACTACACTGTCCGTAGTAATCCTCGATTTGGGTCTGTCCTTGGCTTAACCGATCTGCTCTAGTGATAAGGTCGAATATTTGGAGGCTATCCTCCCCGGCCGTGAAGGTCTTCTTCAGTATACTCCATAATTCATAGGATGTGGGGTAATGAGCATACTTCTGTACCAGTTGTTGATCCATACACTTTGTGATCCACTGGAACACCTGTGAGTCTTTCTGCTTCCATGAGGCGTACTGTTCATCAGTTTCGCCCGGAGGTTTGGTTTGGCCGGTGATATAGCCGTGCCGTCCTTTCCCCTCAATGGCTCTCTCCATTAACCGAGCCCAGAGTACATAATTGTGATTATCGAGTTTCATATCAACGAGAGCACCTGATTGATGATTGTCTGACTCCATTGCGGAGGATGATGACAAATTCTGTGACGCAAGAAACTTTGCGAATAACTGTTCCATTGTGGCAATCTCGGCCAGTGACTTGTCTCCCATGGCTTTTGTGTTCGTCAGTTTAGGAAGAAAAATATGGGGTAGATGACAAAATCAGGAACAAAACTGCTCCGATACCATGTTAAAGTTAGGAGTTTGGAATGAACACAGAGATTTTTACGTAGTTCGTGAGAAATTCCTACTCCACGGTGTGGCTCTTCCTTCTCTTTTTGTTGCTTTTTCCTATGTTCATACAATTACATATATAGAGGATGAGGTACTGACTTCCCTTATTTATTCCTAAACTTCAGCAATGTGATCCTAGAAATCAGGAATCACAATAGGGGGGAAAGGATTTGAATAAATCCTTTCCCTCTTTTTATCTTCTTTCCTTAACAATACTGTAACTCTAACCTTAAATTATTTTTCACCTAGACCCAAATTTTGATTGTTCATTGGGGCCTGGCGGCCTGGCCGATTTGATTTTGAATTTCCCATTTCGGACTTCGTCGTTCTCCCTTGACTCTTGTTTTATGAATGGCAGTGACATAGTAGTTTAATTGTGTAACCGGTGTGGGATTTTGTGGCCTCTTTGGTGCTATTTCATTATCCCGTTCTCCTCCCGAAGTCATACAGGCAAGATTTTGATATGGTTTTCAATCTCTTCTTCTTGGAGCGCAAATCTGACTCTTATATTTTGCTTCACAACATTTTGAGTGTGCCTGTGGATTTAATCCGGTTCCGAGCATTTCTTTTTGAATCCCAAAATCCATCAGCCAAATTTCCCCGTAGTGGCCACCGGTTGCGTGGAGAAGTAAATTTGATTCAATTTGTTTCACAATCAATATGGAATTCATTTAGTTTCTCCCACAAGATACAATTTACCGATTTGTGAACTTATCTCCTATTCAACTCCTTGAGAAGATGGAAAAAGCTGTTGATGTCAGAGTTACTCTCTTTGCTGTAGAATATTTCTTGTGAAAGCAGGATATTTTACTTACCAGGCTCTGTTTAGAATTTGGTAATTCATGTCTCTGGAAATGCTGATGGTGGCATGAGACGATTTGTCATTATAAGTCATTTGTCTGCTTTGTGATGTTATGCACCATTTTCTTACCACTTGCTGTTAATAATGATGCATCAATATTCAATTAGTTGATTTATCAGCCATTTTGTAGCAAACACAAGTTGCTAAAGAGCTTATCTTCATGCATTTTATTCACCCTCTTCATGTACATGTTTTATCCTATATTGTTTAATCTTTTCTGTGCACTTTCCTTGGTTGAGAAAATATACTTAACACTTCTGGTGTAAGTGCATATTTCTCTACATTTATACCTATCCTGATTGATGGTTTGCTTCTTCACACCCTACTCTTCCAACAGCATACCGCATCAATCATCTTTTATCATCTTGGTTGAGTTTCTATTCGAAAGACTAGTTTATTACATATGGGATCCATGTTGTAATTTTGACTCTTACTCAATTGGGATGCAGCTGGTGTTGTTGATGTGTGTAAGTTTATTTCTGTCGAATAATTTGTTTCCGTTGGAGCAGGGGCAATAAGATAACCGTTTGCCTAATGAATTATACCAGCTATGTGGGTTAAGTTTCATGTCATTTGGTGCCATATTGGTGTGGTAGGAAGATAGATACTTTGTATGGCACAAATCTATTCCATTGGCTCTTGTCTGTTGTAGTAAAAAATGCAGCTCTACTTGAAGCTGTGCAATGCTCCTCGTTGGTGTATTTTGTTGATATTAATAGTATTTATTTTAAAAATATTTGGGCCCAAAATTTTTGAATTTTTAGCCTAGGGTCAAATTTACGACTAGTTCCGCCATTGGCTGGCCTGGTAGTGGGCTGGGTCCTTGGCTAGAGTACCATTTGTTTTGTAAAAAAAATTTCGGTCCGCTCTTGTCTCATTTACTTCAGTTGTACAATTTGTTGGGCCCTACGCCCACATGACCTATATAAACACGTTACCGTACATTTTCTAAAATCGACTACTAGAAAGTAGAAAGGGTGTTGATGCTCGCGTTGCAAGTTGATTTCTCAGGCGATCTATACGATTGAAATTTGGTCGCCGTCGTCTTCTACCAGTTCCGGCAGTTCTATAAATTCTATCTGATCCTGCACTTTTTATTCCAAACTAAAATCAAGGATAGGGTACAGTGGATTTCGCCCTAATTTATTGAATTAGTTTATAATTTATCTTGGGCCCGTTTCTGGAATTAGGGGTTTACGGAATTCATGTCTGCCAAATGATTTTGATTTCCAGGAGATTATTAAATTCGTTTTGTTATTGAGCCTCTGTTGTTGAGGTGTCGATATGGATTTAGAGACGGAGAACAGGATAGCTGCCATTCTTTTGAAGGAGGCAGCGGAATTGCGGCGCGAAGCTCAAAAGGAAGGAGCTCTGGCTTACCTACGCCAGCCCACTGTTAGGAGTAGGCCGAATTCGCGTTTTCTGACAGCAACCGTTCGTGGTGTACAACAAGGTTGGTTTCTATGGATATGAATCGTTTCCTTATTCCTGTGTTTATGCGCGTTTGATATGTTGTTTAGTATCCAACTCTAATAAGGGATGATATTGAAAGATTTGATCTTTATGCGTATATTACTTTGTTATGTTCCCCGAGTATAATGGAATCCATGTAGCTCATGCATTACCTTACAAGGTGGAGTTCCTTGTTTCGATATTCTTTGCTATCAAAAAAAAATATATATCCAGATTATAGATAATGTTGGGAATTTGTCTTGTTAGAGAAGTCTTAATATACTAATATAAATAGGATTTTGGGCTACAATCAATCACAGGCATATGGTTTTAATGAGGGTTGCCCACCTTCCTAATTATATTAGCCAACACATGCGCACCTGCGCACACGAGGCCTGAGCTAGGGTTGAGGCTGGGCCGGTTTAACTTCATACTGTAAGTTTACTGTTAAATGATTGTTGTTTTTCTCTTGCTCTGCAATCTTATTGAGTTTAGGTTCAACCTTCCCAATGGGAGAGGGTGTGAAGCTCTATCTAGTGTTGTGTCATTATCGTTATCTCGAACACTGGTCATTGTTGCTTGCCTATTCTAGTATTAATATGGTTTTTCTAATATAGCTTGTTTCATTGAACAATTCACTTGATTTTCACATTACAGCTAACCGTGCTGTTGAAATAAGCGAGATGTGGCGAATCAGAGATAAACAGATAGAGCTGGACAATAGGCTCAGAGAATCAAGAAATCGTAGAAGAAGTACAAGAGATCAGGGTAATGTTTCAGAATCCCGGAGTAAGAGTAGAAGCTGCCATGACAATGGCAGGACAATAAGTCCTGGTTTCTTATCAGAGGAAAGATCAATGGCAGATGAAGGTTTACGCGATAATGAGATTGAGGAATTCTTACATTCAAGGTATGTCCTCTCATTCTCTTGTCTATGCAGTTTTGATGCACAACTTCCATTGCATACCTTTTGTGAGTTCTCTGGTTAATTGAAGTAACATTCTGATGCGCAGGACCAAGCGTGGTCGTGGTGCTGTTGGATCACGTATGGATGAAGCTGGTCCTTACCTTCCATCCTGTCCAAATTCTCAAAGAAATGGATCAGAAAGCCCGGATTGGCGTATAAAAAGAGCCCGAACGATTCTTGGACCAGAGAAGCCTGTGTCGCTGAAGTACAGTGAATCATCCGATGATGAGCGAAGGAAATACAAGAAAAAGAAGATGAAGATGGGATCAAGTGAGCTGAAAAATAAGAAACACAAATTAAAAGGAAAACACAGATGGAAAGAAAAAGAATAGAAGGGAGACAGAGGAGTACAACTTCCTTTGCTATACGATGTGCAAATAGCTTCACTTTATTAGGTTTGTTTCCGAGTTCAAGGCATTTTCACAGTGCTAATTTTGCTTGTTCGATGAAAGTGGATCACCCATTTCAAGGCAAATGATAATCATATGGAAAATTATTCCTGAGTAAAAAACGCTTGAATCATTTTTTTAGTTGGAAAATTTCGTATCCATCAAAATTGAAGTCACGGTTCTGCAATTTCAATCCAAGAATGATGTTCTTTAGATTTTAGTTTACCAGCAAGAACAGATTCTTGACCTTCAAATAATAACAATGAACTCGAGATATTAAACTTCATTGATATGATATCCAGCAACAGAGGGAAAGTCTTTTTTTGTGTTGCGGATCGTACCACAAGAACAGATTTAAAAGACGCAAATTAAGCTCTCTCGCCCCTAATTCTTCTAGCTAACTGGATATCCTTGGGCATAATCGTCACTCTCTTGGCGTGAATAGCGCACAGATTTGTATCTTCAAACAAACCAACGAGGTACGCCTCCGCCGCCTCCTGCAGTGCCGACACGGCAGAGCTCTGGAACCTCAGATCCGTCTTGAAATCCTGAGCGATCTCACGAACAAGCCTCTGGAACGGCAGCTTACGGATCAATAACTCCGTCGACTTCTGGTACTTGCGGATCTCGCGCAGGGCGACGGTGCCCGGGCGGAATCTGTGAGGCTTCTTCACTCCACCGGTCGCGGGGGCTGACTTACGAGCGGCCTTGGTGGCCAGCTGCTTCCGCGGCGCCTTGCCGCCGGTGGACTTCCGGGCGGTTTGCTTGGTCCTTGCCATTTCTAGATGTGCTTTGAAATATTTCAGAGAGATTGTAGATAATTTAAGAAGGCAGATGAATCAAATCAGGTGTGGAAGATGAGATGATTTCACATTTCAGATGGTTTTATAGATGGAGGTTGGCGGGATGTGAGATAATTCGTACTGTATCTCACACGGATTGATGAAGCGGAATAGCAGCTTCTTTTGCGTTCGATCAAGTTTTATCAACGACTGTCATTTACTTAAATAACCCATCCGGATTGCTGACATGTTAACAATTCAGCATTCTATATTTTAACGGGAGAATCATAATAATCAACATTTTAAAACTTGGTTTAGTAGCCATTATCGGAAATACAAACTAAAGTCCTATTTTGCATGAATTACTTATAATTCTATTTGTTCTTATAAGAATATTTTAAAATAAAATAAGTGTTGTGCGTAATACAAGTATTAGAGTTTGTACATTTTTTAGAACCTCTATATTCTTAAAAATAAGCATCTTATTTTTTTTCTTCTTAAAAATAAGTATTTTTTAATAATGATTATTTTATATTAAAATATAAATATTTTTTATGATTAAATTAACCTTAACTAATATATTTTAATTAAATAGATAAATGTTATTTTAGCAATCTAATGTTAAGTTTGTTATATATAATTAAAATAAAATTTCAAATGATTATTTTTAAGTAATTGCGCAAAATACTATTTGTTCTAAAAATAAGAAGAAGTAGTAGTAGAAGTACTAGAAAAAGTAGTAGTACTTTTGCGCAAAACATGCCTTAAGACTCCCTTTATTGGAAACTTATTTTGTTGAACATGATTATAATTACGATCGCAACATCCCTGTAGTAAACGTGTTTTGTCAGATGATTTTGATTACGATCGTTAAAATACTAGGTGTTTGATTAGCCAAAAAAGGTATTAGGTGTTTGCGTGAAGTTTGATTACGCATAATAGAACAATTAAATGAACGGGTAATGCTAATTTCGCCCCTCCTCTGTATTTGATATTTAACACACATGATCCATAGTTACCAAATCATGCAATGTAAACAATCGAATATTGAATCTAAGATTCAGAAACACAACAATTTCGATGAAACAAATCGGAACAAAGCCAAATACTACCTATATCCACAATTATTGAATCCGAATGTTACAAAATAATAGAATTCAAATGTTACACTCGAAAAATAGAACAAGAATAGAACCCAAATGCTACACTCGACAAAAACCAAACCACAAGATCCACGAGACATGAAGTTCATACATTCTCGCCATCTCATTCATCTATATATTTGTTGAACATGGAAGTGCCCATTTGATCCCTCTTATTTATCCATTCCGGAGATGGCTTCAAGGTCGAAATGCAATCCGTGAATGGATCATCTTCTATATCAGTAGCAGGATCTATTTGTTGGTCATGAGTAGATCATTGATTTTCTTTCAGAAAATTGTGGAGAAGGGCACAAGAATAGATGATTTGGATGTGGCACTCAATGCAGTAGTACATAGGCAACCTTAAGACTCCCCAGTGATACTTTAGAATATCGAATGTACATGCAATTACATTGAGTGCCTTAGAGTGGTTCAAATTAAAGTGCTTTTTGGAATTCTTTAAAGCACAATTATTTATGGCCCATTCTTTCAAATAGTCGCGTGTGCTGTGCTATGGGACTAGAAAACCTTCACGGTACATATATCCATTATCTCCAAGATAGTATGTACCTGGAACCACAACATTCAGTTAGATCACATCAACTAAGCTCATCAATGAAATGTAAGAAAAACTGAACATAGTAGGTACCTTGAGGTACACGCAATCCATTCGAGCGCCCTAATGCATCTTTCAGAACACTTGAGTAAGTAGCAAAACCTTCTCATCCTGTGAGGACGTATAGAATTCTACCTTATCGGTCGTAGACTCCTAACACAGAGATCGCAATCTCTCCTTTCCTATTCCTAAATCGAGGTTGCATTTTATCTGTAACACGAATGGGTACACAAGTCCCGTTTAGCGCCTCCAGCACCCCTGCAAGATTGAAACATAAACATCAGTAAACACAAGCTGTATACCTAAACGAATAGAAGATTGCTACTTACCAGAAACATTCCCCAGCGCTCATCAATAGAACCCTCTGGTACGTGCCGGATTTCACTAATAGTTTAGATTCACAAAGGGGATCACACATTTTTCTAAGATCACAAATTTATATTTTTGTCAAAGAGGTGGTGTACTAGTAGTCATATAAGTCACAATTACACTTTAAACTCATACATTTAAAATCCTCAATTATACGATATGAGCATATAAGCTACCTTCCTATCGTGATTTTCATGCTATTACAATAATAGAATATTGAATTTATCTACTTTGATAGGTTCCCATACATTATTAAAAAAAAATCTTTTCTAAGATCACTAATTTCCCTTTTCCTAATTTGTTATCTTCCAACAACCAAAATATGTTTTTTTTTATATTTAAGATTGGTTAAGATTAGAGTTGCATTGTCCCAACCCGAAATGCAGAAAATTTTCAGCAAACATCACGATTTTATCTTTCCATATTCATATTCCAACTCCAAACTATTTCCACAGTGCAAAGCTGGGCTTCCTACAAGTATTTACTGCACATTTAACCGTCCAAGGCTTTTCTTCTACTGCAACTGCA